>JABUQX010040056.1:5000-47500 GCA_015478945.1 Trachelipus rathkii | reverse complement strand
TTTAGATTGTTATTTCATTATTATTTGATTTTTTATATTTTAAAATATTTGGAAAAAAATATTCCAAAAGAAAATCGATTTATTGAGTTTTTAGAAGAGATTAAAAATCAATTTAGAAGAATTTAAATTTGGAAACGTATGTTAAGAGGTAAAAAAAAATTTTTTTTTCTTGTAATTAAAGTAATAGCATAGTGTAAAGGTAATAATTTTTTTTTTTTAACTAAAGGAATACCATAGGGTAAACCGCAAAGATGGCATGAGTCGGGTCTCTCGGCCTCCCGGTGGACGACTTTTAAACTTCGTCGGCTCGAGCCTCTAATTGAAGAAAAGAAATTTTAAAATTTTCCGATAAACGCAAAAAAAAAAAAATTAAAAACCCCTTAGAAATCTTCCGGTTGATTCCAAATATATAATTTGTTTTACTGTAGGTGCTGCCGTTCTCGAGTTACATGATGTCAGCTTTAGACACTCTTACCATATATATATAGGTATATATATATATATGTATAAATCCATATATAGAGAGAGGATAGCAGTATATATATATATATATGAGCAGCATTGTATAGATATATTATGTTATCTATATATATTTATGTTATATATATATATATATATATATATATATATATATATATATATATATATATATAAGTAAGCTAAATTTTATAAAACCCTGATTGTAGCCAATTAAATAAATCACATATAAACCTAAAAATTGAATTAAGCTCATTACTAGCAAAGATACCAATGGGATAGTATAAAGGTAAAGGTCCTACATAATTGCTCCTAACGGTACTATTATATAATGTACTCCTACAAAAACAAAAATGAAAATAATACCAAAAAAATAACTTTAATAACTGTGCACTAACAAGGATCAAAAATCTTTATTCTTCTTACGAGTTAAGAAATAAAATTTGTTTCGGCAATAACCTCATTTTATAAGTAGTTTTTATTGGTACTTTGTAGTAGCGCGCCAGCCTTATATCAACACATGACATCCGGCATCCGCATCCGTATTGCGAACATCTCGCACCCAAATTGGACATCCGCATCCGCATCCGCATCCGCATCCTCACTTAACGGCATCTGCATCTGCACGCATCCTCTTTTGCAAAAATGAGATGCGGATGTTTTCACATTTGATTAAATGTATAAGCAAATATTTCGCATCTCTTATCAACATAGTGAATATATAGGAAATGAATTGTGTTTAAATTTTGTGTCTCGATTATTAATATATATATATATATATATATAAATATATATATATATATATATATATATATATATATATATAAGATATATATATATATATATGTTATATATAGAGGTATATATATATAGAGTATATATATATATATATATACATAATATATATATATATATTATTAAGTGCTAAGGTTATTATTATATTATATGGAGTAGTAATATATATACATATTATTATTATGAGCATATATATATATATATATATATATATATATATATAGCAGTTGTAAGATATATGTTATATATGTTATATATATATAGTATATATATATATATATATATATATATATATATATATTATTATTATATATATATATATATATATATATATATTATTAGTTATTATATATATATATATATATATATATTACATATATATATATACGTTTTTCTGGGAACTTTGATCGGGTCGATTGTGGGGCCTTGCGTCGTTTCTACGCTAGCTATAATTGGAATGACTGCTTGGACTCTGGTGACGCTTCGGCTTCTGCCGATAAGATTGGGAGCTGTAATCGTTGATGCGGGCTGAGCAGGTTCATTCCTTCTCTGACTACTAAATCTTCTCCTCATAATCCATGGTCTGACCGTGCTTTCTCTGGCCATTCAGCTAGAGACAGTGCGTATCGGGGTGGAAAATTCTCGTTCTTCTATCACTCTTGCTAATTTTCATTCAGCTAGAAATCGTTGCAGGGATACTCTTGAATGAGCAAAGCGGGCTTTCATCAAACGAAAGTCCGCTAACCTCCTTGATTCTTACTGATAAATCTTTTCTGGCCTCTTGCCAAAAACATTCTAACAACTTCTGTAAATCTGTCTTTTTTCCTCCTTATCCGATCTGTTGGTTCTGTTGCTAATTCTCAACTGAAAAGGAAAATCTCTTTCTGGCCTCCTATTTTCCTCTTCTAACTCAACCCTAGACGATTCTGGCACTCCCTCCTCCTCCTCCTCCTCCTCCCTCCTCCCCTCCTCCTTCTCGGTGTCCTATGCCATTGCCTGTGATTGCATTTGATTGGGTGTGCATGGGCCCCTGAAATCTGTGAACGTTAGGAAGGCGGTGGCCCGGATGGCATTCCTCCTCGAGTTTTGATGGAGTGTGCTTCCGTGCTGACCCCGCCCTCGTTCAACTATATTCTCTATGTCTCAATAATAACACTTTGTTAGAAGCACGAACATGTCCAACCTGCTGGAAAAAGGAAGCCGCTCTGATCCTTCTAACTATCGCCCTATAGCTCTCACTTGTATTCTATCTAAGATCTTTGAAAACCCTTTCTCAACTCTCATTTCTTGTGGATCATCTGGAGTCTCATTCACTTCCCCTCCGATCGCCAGTACGGCTGTCGTCGAGGGAGGTCTACTGGCGATATACTTTTCTATCTAACTGATTTATGGTTTTCCCTCCTCAGGAACTACGGAGAGATTTGGTGTGGCGCTTGACATATCCAAGGCATTTGACCGGTATGACACGCGTCACTGCTCTCCAAGTCCCCTCCTTGCCCTCTTTGCTTACTTATGTCTAGTTTTTTCAAATCACTAAATATCGGCTGTTGTTGTGATGGGACGACTTCTTTTTCTGTCAAAAAGTGGTGTTCCTCAGGGTTCTGGCTGTCTTATCTCCTACTTTTATTCCTACTTTTCATTAATGATCTTCCTCACCTGCACATTTAACTCTATCCACTCGTATGCCGATGACTCGACCCTTCATTCTTCAACTCATTTCATCTCTTGTCTCCTTTATTTCTAGAATTGCCTCCCGTCTTAATCTTTTCCGATTCTATTCTAGTTGATCTGGATAGAATTTCAGGGGTGGGTCGTCTCGAACCTGTAGAAATTTAATTCTTTAAAAACTCAACTTCTACAAATCTCCCTCTAAGACACCTTCTAACTTTCCTATCTCTTTCAATGGTTCTCTCAGTCTCTCCTGTTGACAATAGAAACATCCTTGGCCTTAACATAAACAAAGAAAATCCTCACATCACAACGGTTGCTAGGCGGCCTCAAAGAAACTGGGAGTCTGTGTTTAGCTGCGAGACTTTTTTTCCTCTTCTCAGTTGCTCCATAGCTATACAAAGGTCTCCTCAACTCGCCCTTGTAAAGTGGAGTACTGTTTCCATATCGTGTGGTGGGGCCTGCCTCATCTGGCTTTTGGATAGTCGGAGGCAAAGGCCAAAAGCAGCTTCTTATAACTCAGCCTGCAGACTCTTCCAGCTCACTCTTGACCCTTATCTGCTGCTGATGTTATGCTTTATCTCTTTTCTATAGGTACCAGCGGCAGGTGCTCTAGGGAGCTTTATCAGTTTCCGGTGCATCACCACCTTTTTTGCTGTGGAGTCCTCGTAGCAACAAGGGGTGCTGTGTCGGCGTATGAGTTTTGTGTTGATTATTGCAACTCCAGGTTTGTTCGTTGTGGTGCCTCCTTTCTCTTTCTTTCCTGCCACATCTGTTCAGAGGAATTCTCTTCCATCTTCAATGTTTCCTGCATTCCACCTCTCTTTACTTAAAGCTCAAGTGTCTAAAAAGCTCATCTCAGGTAGTTTGTGTTAATTGATGAATATTTGAGGTGTGCAACACCCCCTTCAAAAGGCCCCTGCCCGTGAGTGGTGGTATTTAATTCATATATATATATATATATATTTTATATATATATATATATTATATATATATATATAGTATATATATATATATATATATATATATATAGTATTAAGGTATATATATATATACAGCAGCGCGAAAGTTGGTTACATATATACATGGGTTATTGGAAGGGTTGCTGGCTGCTGCTACATATTGGCGCAGGCGGCGCGGCGCGGTGAGGCGGTATATATGGCGGCGCATATGTTTCCAGCATATAGCGCGGTTGCTGTTGCTATATATATATAATATATTATATATTATATTATATATTATTATTATTATTATATATATATATACATATATATATATATAAAAGCAAAGTTAATATAAGTTATTATATATATATATATATATATATATATATATATATACTCCCTTTTAATTAACTTCGCAGGTAAACATCCGCATCCCATCCGCATCCTCATCTACTTTAAGACATCCGCATCCGCATCCTCATCCTTTTTGAGATCCGCATCCGCATCCGCATCCGCAAACAGTCAAATTTTGACATCCGGTCCTCATCACTTATTTTATATCAAATAAAAGCGTTATATTATTTTAGGTTTTAATTCTTGCAACTATATACCTTTACCATTGACCTCTTATTCTAGATAACGCGTTAAGAGCCAAGAGCCAAGTTTTAGAAAATACTTGCTGATAGCGACCAATTATCTAATTTTCTGAAATTTATATAGCTACTATCTTAAAGCTTTTCTCTTCCAATTATATAGGGGGAGATCTCTGAGCTAGAATGAAGCAATTACCCCCCTAAATACAAATAATCTCATCTTTAATTTCCCTAATTTGCCCTCCTTATATTAACTTTTAGGGATATCTTCTAAAGTTACCCCCAAGATATTATGGCAATGCAAACTCACCCAAGAGCTTAGGTGTGTAACTGTGTATGCGCCTCTGGTGAGCTCTGTTCATGTGCATATATCCTTTATTGTACGAATGAATAATTTAATAAAATTCTAGAAAACGTGGTTTAACTTATTGAGTCTAACTGAAACCAACACACTAGATTATATTTAATTTGATCTTCAACTACAATTTAGTTAACCGGTGATTCAAGTCAATTTAGTTCTTACTAAACCTAATGAAAACAAAAGAAAGACAATAAACAAAATAGTAAATAATGAGTAATTTTCTAAGACGGTTAGTAGGTAATAAAAAAAATTTCAAGAAACATGAATAAAAACTAAAAATTATATAGCTAATCCTGGAAAATTATAGCATATATATATATATATATATATATATATATATATGATATATATATAGAAGGGTAAGATATATATATATATATATATATATATATATGTTAATCCCGGAAAAAAAATTATAGATATATATATATATATATATATATGGACAAAGTTACTTAACGGCCACACGGAACGGGAGGTCGGCTAAAAAAATTTTTTCGCAGGTAGCCTCTATGATACATAAATAGATTCATGTTCTAGGGGTGAAATGAGGTTAGGTAAGAGGTGAAGTTAGGTTACGTTACTTTAGGTTAGGTTACGTTTCGAACGTTAAGATACATTCCTTGTTGATTAACTATTGCTTTTATGAAGTTGAAAAAAAATGTGTCTACTTTCCTATATATTTTACATTCTCTTCGACATTTTCTGGATTTCTTACTACTCATAATTAATTTTCTACATTGCAAATAGGCCTGTAACTCTACATCACTTTGACACATTAAATATATATCCTCAACAGTTACGGACAGCATGACCGTACACAATGTCTTGAAAAGACACGCTGCTTTCTTTCTTTCTTTATTTTTATTAAATTTCAATAAACGCGCAAAAACCTGGTTTGTAACAGAATCCACAAAAAAATTTACTTTGAAAACTTCTTCGTTCACCCCTAAAAATGTACTTTTATTTAAACTTTCTGTTTGATATACAGTGCCATTTATTAATTTACACTCCTTAACGTGTAGCCGTTATAACTTCATATATATATATATATATATATATATATATATATATATATATATATATATATATATATATATATATATATATATATATATATATATATATGTATATATATAATATATATATATATATATATATAATTCGATTGATCATGGGGTCAAAAGACTTTCTTAATTAATGAAACATTTTCAACTTCAGCACAATATATAAATAAAAAATAGTATTTATTATTTATCATGATGATATGCACGGACATAAGTGAATATATCAATTCTGATATGACTCATGCCATTTCTATTTTTATAATTTATGTCAGAAATATATTCACAAAGAAAATTGAATATAAATATATAAACATTATTTGTAAATATATCAACTTCCCGGTATGAAACATGAAAACTGGAAATCCCCATACACCAAATTAAAAACTTGGAACAAAAAAGGCTATAATCAATACTAAGCAAGCAACGCATTGTTGTCAATCTAAACAATGTTAAAAGCACCTATGGAAAAAATATATAAAACTATACATACAGGTTGTATTAAAAGTCGTATTGAATAAAAAGAACAAGTTTTAATACCGACTTATCGAATATCTTGAGTAAATATTTATAAAATATCGACACAACATGGGATTCACAATCGGAATTTTTTATTAAAATGCGGATTCGAACGAAAAATACAAATTCAAATATACATACATATAATTACCTACATTTATACAAAATTATACACACAATTATACATACATACATACATACATATGTTAGCATAAAAATTATATATACAATTTTGTATATACATACATACTTGTAAACGCACATACCAGTCTACAAATTATACACACACAATTTTGTATATTCACACATTTCCTGTACACGTACGTACATTAGCATACAAATAACACATACAACTTTGAATATAAATATATACGTGCACACGCACGTACAATATTATACATATTCAATTATATATATACATACATTCGTACCTAAATCGCATTCTCTTTCGAAATAGTGAAAGTGAAGTGTTACGGGGTCGCCCACCCAACCTTGACTCCGTCCACTTAGGTACAAAATAATCGGCAACAAACTCTAAATTACGAACAGGAGAAATTCTTCCCTTCCTTTTCCCACGACCTCCAAAAAGAACAGATGAAAAACCTTACACACGATTTAGCAAAATGAAAATTAGACAAAATAACGTTTTCGAATAAATTCTATTTTATAATTTAAAGAAAGGCCAAATATTTCTCGTTTAATATTGGAGACAGTTTGGAATTTAAAATTTCACATAAATCCTACGTGCATAATAATAATAATAATAATAATAATAATCAATAATAATAATAATAATAATAGAATAATAATAATAATAATAATAATAATAATAATAATAATAATAATAATAATAATAATAATAATAATAATAATAATAATAATAATAATAATAATAATAATAATAATACACACACACACACACACACACACACACACACACACACACAAATCCTACGATAATAATAATAATAATAATAATAATAATAATAATAATAATAATAATAATAATAATAATAATAATAATAATAATAATACTGTTTTATAATTGCATTAACTTATTTTATAATATAATAATTATAATAATAAAAATAATAATTATGCATAATAATCATAATAATAATAATTAATAATAATAATAATAATAATAATAATAATAATATAATTAATAATAATAATAATAATAATAATAATAATAATAATAATAATAAATAATAATAATAATACAACAATAATATGAAATAATATCAATATCAATAATAATAATAATAATACACTAATAATAATAATAATGATTAATAATACTATAACTATGATGGAAATTTATTTAAAACTCTTATTAGAAAAATAATTGTAATCATACTTTATACTTTCAAATGTGGTTATACTATCATTAGTTTTCATATTTATAATTGTAGTTATTATTAAAATTATAATTATAATATAATTATAATTATAATTATAATAATAATAATAATATAATAATAATAATAATAATAATAATAATAATAATAATAATACTAATAATAATAATAATAATAATAATAATAATTATAATTATAATTATAATTATAATTATAATTATAATTATAATTATAATATAATTATAATTATAATTATAATTATAATTATAATTATAATTATAATTATAATTATAATTACATTATAATAATTATAATTATAATTATAATTATAATAATTATAATTATAATTATAATTATGTACTATAATAATAATAATAATACAATAATAATAATAATTTACTGTTTTATAATTCGCATTAACTTATGCCTTTAAGTATGTGTCTATTTTTATCTATATATATATATATATATATAGTAAGTATAGATATAGATATATATATATATATATATATAGAGAGAGTATATATATAAGGATATATATATATATATAAAGATAGGCAGTAAGAGTAGGTAGGGTAAGAGAGTTTCTCGGATGATGGTATATATATATATATATAAGGGAGAAGATATATATATATATATATATATATATATATATATATATATAGAGATATATATGTATTAATTATTATTATATGTGTATATCTGTATATATATATATATATATATATATATATAAAGTATTGTGCATACACTTCAATCATATTTCAAAGGAGTGTCCGGGGATCTATTCAATTTGTTCCTGAGATACTAACAACTCCTCTACCATATGGAATATATTATGTGGTAAAAATGAAAGATGTCAGATGGATCAGCCCTGCTCCCACTGCCCAATATATATATATATAAAGATATATATATATAAGTAGATATATATATATATATATATATATTATATTAGTTATTATATATATATATATATATATATATATATATATATATATATATATATTTTGTATAGATGTGTTTTGTATATATATATGGGGAGGTATGTATATATATATATATATATATATATATATATATATATATATATATATATATATATATATATATATATATATATATATATATACGGTATATATATAGAGATATATATATATATATATATATATATATATATATATATATATATATATATATATATATATATATATATATATATATATATATATATATATATATATATATATATATATTAGACTGTCCCAGCTGCCCCGACTTCCTGCAAAATCGCTGTTCAAAATTTTGCAACCGGGTTGCATCATATAAACGTGGGAAATGTATGTGTTTTTACGATTTTAAAAAAATTGATCCTGCACAATCAAATTGAATATTACGTAAATACATAAATTATTGAATTTACATCTTTTTAGCCTAGTTTATATGAAAAATCTTGTCGCTTGTCAGATCCCAAGTAAAGGCCTTTATTGATTTTCGGAATATCCTAAAAATAGAATAAAATGAATTACTTAGTGATACGTATATCGGACCAAACATGGTGCTGGTATATGGAGAGTGACGTTATCAATTTCTCATGTTTTACTCACATGTTGCAACTATGCATTCACGATTCAATATTATGTCAGAAGTCTGTTAAAGATATTTTATTTATTTGCAGAAGTATATCCTCTTATTTTCACCATTCAGCAACGGCAGCTGCAAGCTTAAACTTTACAGATGCAGCTGAATGTCAAAAAAGCATAAATTAATTCAAGACGTTTCTACACGCTGGAACAGAACTTATGATATGCTTAAAAGATTGTTTGAACAAAAAGTTTCCTCTAGCCATATACGCTGCTGAATGCAATCAGAAAATATTGACTGATTTTCAGTGGCAAAATTATTCCATTTACTTGAGCCATTTGACAACATCACTAAAACAAGCATTAAACGCAACAGTCGCCCAAGTGATCCCTTCCAATTTAGCAATAAATCTATTTTAAATAAGGCAATTAAGAGCAAAAGGTTTCAGTGGAATAATTACACTCATTGAAGAGCTTAAGTCAGTAGAAAAAAGACTTAAGTTTCTATGTGATAAATCTTTGTGTGTAGCTACTTTCTCAGATCCGCGATTCAAGCTAATTTTTCAGCATGAATCAGTAAAAAATATTGTCGTTGAGGCATGGAAAGAAATGTATGAAAATTTAGCTCCTGACTCTTCTGCTGACGATGATTCACGTGGAAGTAAAGCTGAAGGTTCCATTTTCACTCCTTTTAATGGATTATTTTAAAGAAATTGTGGCATCAAAAATCGTCATACAGAAAAGAAAGTGAGAGTGAAAAAGAAAGTCCCATTCTTCTGATGATGATTATTGTACATAAAAGCAAAAGGCTACATACGGAATTATATCAAGAAATAAACAAATATGTATAAGCTTGCCTACTTTGACCAGTGAATACAGATATTCCCTTCAATTGGTGAAAAACACTGAAATAGTTTTATGAATTTGAAAAACTAGCAATAAAAATACCTTTCAGCCCTCCACTGTCATCAGTCGAAAGTGAAAGAACATTTAGAACAGAGGAAATATTTATGAAGCCACAAGAAATAGGTTATCCTCTGAAAATGGAGAACTGCTAATGTTCTTTCATTTTAACCTTAGAGCTTATTCAAATGAAGTTTAGCTTAATATTCCTTAACTACGAAACCAAGTCTAATTTTCATTGAATTATTTTTAATATGTGAATGGTTTGGTTATAGGTAAGAAATAGTTATTTACTTTTTTGTTTTATTATCTGTAAGTATAACACTGGTAAACATTTAAAAACTCTTTGACGGTTTCTGCACTGATTATTGATGCTGATTCCAAAAAATGTAATCGGTTTTTGCATATCACATCGTATTTGTGAGATATTGTGTGTAACACAGATTTGTAAAATTTTATGATTTTTAACTTTTTCAAGAGGGTCTATCACAATTATTGGGATATATATATATATATATATATATATATATATATATATATATATATATATATATATATATATATATATATATATATATATATATATATATATATATATATATATATATATATATATATATATATATATTTTGATATATAAAAAAAGAAAAACAAATCGCAATGATATGATACATGTCTTTTTGATAGATATATGTTAAAAATATAATACAACTATGAATAAAGAGTAATATGGGACAACAATGAATGCAATAGAAGGAATGGGTTTAGTTAATGTAAACATACCTACGATGGTAGTAACTTTCTCTTCGTAGACGATCTACTGTGCATAGCGTCTGGAATATCCTTCATCAAGCTCCAACAATAGTCGGCCATCATTGATATTCCACTTGCCCTGGTAACGTCCCTCCATGAACTTTAGATCTTGACGGAAAGCGTTGACCCTGCTCATCACTAACATCGTTGAAGCTGGTTCGGAAATTTTCTCAGTGAGAATGTGCGAAAAGCAACTTCTTTATACCATTCCTTACATCCATGATAATAAAAACCGTCTAGCAGTTCCTAAATAATGTGTTAGTGTCTTTGGCTTTCCTGTTTCCCAGAAAATACAGGTGCTGCTAATCTGAAAAGTGGATTCAATGCTCTTTTCCCAACATTGTGTCATTGTTAGCAAAGGCAGCATCGCGAGAAGAGCGGTCCTGGCTTAAATACCAAAGAGCTCCCAGCTTTTTCTTCTGTCACCACACCTGCAAAACGTTAGTTAGCTGGGTAAGGGGACGGAAGTACCCCACCATCAGGGTCCAGGGGCCTTCACAAATGTTTCATCGTAAACCGGTTTTTATGTGGAGGCAAGATTGATGTTTTCTTCAGCAAGTGGTTCAATGCACATGATGTTCCTGTCACCGGCGTCAAGGTTTCCTAGTGGTGGCCAGCCTCTCTTTTGGTCCAGTGATCCTTGTCGCCTGGTTGTCCCAATAACACAGGCCAGGGATATTCTGCGAACCTGCTTGGCTGACCTGAGCAAAATGCCTTTACCATTTTGAGGTCGACGTATATTTACCATCCATGTACCTGATATTGTGGGCCTCTCCAATCTGTCTTGATTTTTGCATACACCTCTCTCATCCGTACCGAGGACCCTACTGGAACCGAAAAACTGCTCTTGGAATTGTCAATAAACAGTCGCCACCCACCTGCATCGTATTGGGAGTCCCATAGTGAGTAGTAGGCCTGCAACTTTTACCGTAATACAAGGTTACCATCTGATCGGGAAAGAGCTCCAGCTCTACTTCGTTACGAGGTAAACAGTTACTCGGTGCCAAAGTGGTCCAGTGTCATTTTTCATGCAACCTGAAGCCAACAGCTCAGCCAATCCTGCAAAGCAATACAACTCTCATGGCAGACTGTTCAGTTCCCCACCCTGGTGGGAACAATGACGCACTTCATCCTGATTCAGAGCCAGATGTGATGGATGGTAATACTCAACTGTAAATATTAACCACATGGAGAATGTATCAGTGTTACCATGATGTCCTAATACCTAATCGTGTGCAACTTCAAGTATACTGTAGATATAAGTGAAGTGGTGAACGTCAGGCGAGCCTGGCTGTGAAAAGGTACATGAAATTTCCGGGTCATTCTTTAGAATATGTAAAATAGGGGATCCATGATTGCATCGAAAACACGTGATTAGCAAACTGAGAATATATATGGAACACCCCAAGAAATCATTTAAGTATATCTGCTACAAAGTTCATCCATGGTGCAATTTCACCTCTTTGTTTAATCAGTATGTTTTCTTTATTTTTCCTAAATGATTGACCGAAACTCGAAAATGTAACTACCGGGTCGAATAAATAGTGATTATTCGGGTCGAATTATCGCAATGGGGATTTCTCCTTTAGCCACGAATATCGGGCAATTTATATCTTGGTTTTTCAATTATTAGCTCCTGGCGCACAATGATCCTAATATATAGCAGATAGGTGCATATGGTGAGAGGGTAGGTGAAGATAGCAGCAGCATATGAGTATACATGCTTACAAGTATGTATATATATATATATGAATCATCTATGGTATATAAGTATATAAGTGAGAAAAGATATATATAAAATATATATATATATGTATATATATAATAGAGATGATATACATAGAAAATATATATATATATAAAAGTGTCTGTTATTTATGTGACTGTCATGACTACACATATTGCCAGTATATGACACTTCTAACAATAATTTTAAGTAGTGATACACATTCCTAAAAGTTCGAAAATATTTTAGTTTAAATAATTTTTTAAAATCACATTTATCAAAAAAAAATTTTAAAAATTAAAATATCTTGAAAAAGTAACACACTTTTATACAGAAACCATAAGATATTTTGAATCAAAGAAGGAAAGCAAGCTTATTACAAAAATGTAAAATAAATAAATAAAAATAAATAAAAATGAAAATTAAATATTGAAAAGTACGGCACTTACAGAAAACCAATTTAAGGTATTTTAATTGAAGTAATAGTGTTTATTATAAACAAAATTATACGACGTAATGTATGTGACGTTTCTTCATTAAAAAGCCCCGGTGTGGAAAGAGGAACCCCTTCGCTGACAACTAAAATAAAATTAGCGGAGTTTCCAGACACTTCTGAGAGTGGTATCTGCCCAAGTCAAATGTTCTGAAGCCGAGAGACATCCTTAATTCTGCCATCTTTTGTGTTTACCCTTTGGGGTGGCCTGTGGATAAAAAAATAAAAATTAAAAGTGACCGGGATTTAAGCCGTAAAATGTAACAGGTCCTATATTGAATCATGTCCGTCACCACTTAAATTGATTGCAGATCATATACTAGAAAATATGGCCAAACAAAAATATCGCACCGGACGGAGTCGGAAACAGATGGCACTGCCTGGCGGCATGGCAAGGGAGCAAGTGAAGAGTATATAAGAGTATATATATATACATATATATATAAGTATATATATATATGCTACAAAGTATATATATATGAGCAGCATATATATAAGTGGGTTATAGTGGAAGTAATACCCGTATGGCGTATATATATTATAAGTATATATATATATAATTAGTGCTATATATATATATATAGAGTAGGTATAAGTGGAATATAATGTATATATATGATATATATATATATATATATATATATATATATACCTTATTTGGGATAAAGATAAAGATAAATATATATATATATGTATATATATATGATATATATATATATATACATATATATATGTATATATATAAATATATATATATATATAAGATATGTATATATATTATAGTTATGAAATATTCATCTATCTTAATTGTTATGTTCTTCCTTTTCAGATGTTGACATTATCTATCCTAAGGGTATATGAGCAGGCAGTAAGGTGTTATATAGCAGCAGCAAGTATAAGCGGTATGAGTATATGGCGGTATATATACATCTATATATATATATATATAGTTATAAAGATAGGTAGAGTAGGTAAGTATATATATATAGAGTATAAGTATATATATATATAAGTATAAGTATATATGATTGTTATTAATATATATATATACCCTTTAATATATATATATATATATATATATATATATGGGAAGAGCAGCAGTGTGGAGAGAAGTGGGTATATCTGTGGGCTCCGTCTGGATATGGGAGAGGCAGAGCAGTATATATATAAGTATAAGAAATATATAGGTGAGGAGAGGTGGAAAAGAGAGAGAGTGGCAAGAGGCGTTATATGTATATATATATGGCAAGGCAATATGGAGGTGGCAGGCAAGGTGGTGGCATACCTGGAAGAATACACTTGGGTAGGCAGAGTATATATATATATATATATTATTTATATGAGAGTAAGCAGGTATATATATGATATATATATACCTGTGCAGCAGCAGGATATGTATATATATATATATATATATATATATATATATATATATATATATATATATATATATATATATATATATATATATATATATATATATATATACTGGTATATATATATATATATATATAGATAGTTAGTATATATAGTAAGATGGAGTATAAGATATAGAGGAAGTTACATATATATATATATATATAGAGATATATAGTATATATATATACACATATAATATATATTATATTCAAGATTTTTATTATCAAGATGAACCTACTTAAAAGATCAATTTATCACATTATTTTTAAATGCCGTAAATTAAATTTCCCTCCATTTATTTAACTAGATTAATCAAAACATATTCTAATCGCTATTTAGTACTACATTTCTCTGTCTAAGCAGTCTCTGGTGAAATATACTTCACTGCCAAGGTTTCCTTCTTCCGCAGCAGATTCCTTGCCGTAAGTTGACCAATTTTAACGAATGTTTTAATAAACAAGCACTGCAGTACGAAAGAGCACGCGTTCTTCTCCAGTAGAGTCGACATAGATTTTAAACAACTGCATTGGATGCAAGTGTTATTTCACAATGATACTGCTGGCTGGTCTGGTGTTATGTCCCAAAGCATTTCATCCACTGGGAAAGAGTAGCAAAACAAAGCTCACGACATATTAAGGCTGGCGCGTTAGGGTGGGAGTAAAACAAACAAGGGTAAAAATATATAGAGTTGAAAAGCTTCCCACTCTCCCTCCCTGTTTTCTATGCCTCAGAAAAACAAAAGCGCCCACCAAGTTCCTCTCAAGGTATTTTCTCAATGGTTCTTCCTAAGCCAAACAATACAGTATCTGGTTAAGCTGCTTATTTTTTATTTTTTATTTTATTTATTTTTTTATCCTTAGTTTACTCTCAGTTCAGTTATGACAAAGTGTGGTTAGGCACATGAAACTAAGAAATTATCAATAAACCAGGTTGTTAATAGAAAAATTTTTTGGTGATAATTTGAGGGAGTCACTTTTAGTTTGAACTAAATGTTAATTTCCAATATTTGTGATATGCTAAAAATTAAGATCTTCATGAAGGCCATCAGTAATTCATGTAAGATATCTAAATTTTTCCCAAAAGATAAAGAAATTTATTCTAATACTATTGAAAAACTAGAGAAACAGGAAGTGACTGTTATAAAGACCAAAAAACCACTGAATCAGATTTCATGCAATTATTAAATATATATGTAGTGGCGGTACCGCCCTCATTTGATTATAAACAATTTAAACTCTTTAGTGATTTATTTGTCTCTGAGTGCAAGGCAAAGCCTTCAGGTACCTCACTAAATTCCTTTAAACTTCCCCGTCAGAACCAAGAACAAAGAAAATTGACTGCTGCTTCAGAACTGGAAATAAATAACTATTATATCCCATATACCCTTTATCGTGTGCTGAAATTATTCCCACTCATTCTAAATTTTCTTAAAAACCACACTGTTCCTCCTTCAGCTACTTAAACTGCCATGGCTGTCTCTGTGACATTATTTTTAGCTACCAATATATCGTCACAATCAAAGGTATAAAATGTAAGTGAAACACGAATGAAGTGACAATAAAATTTTTCACTGTGTCTCCTTCCAAAGCAGTGTGAAGTGCCCATTCTGAATGTAGATGAACAGCAACGAATAAATTCATATTTTATTTATAATGACAAATATCATGGTTGCCAAAACACTATATATTTTTATTAATAACAGGATATCATAAAAATATAGGTGTGGTTATACATAAAATGCTGGGTGGTGATTATATATAAATATATATATATATATATATATATATATATATATATATATATATATATATAGCAGAGTCATTTATAGCATATATATAAATATATGTATAGATTTATATTTTTGCATAGCATATATATATATATATATATATATATATATATATGCGAGCGTGTGTGAAAGGCTAAAAATTTATGTACATGTTCTAGTTATAACGTAACTTCTAGAGACTTGTGGTTTGAATAATTATTACAGTAAATCCATTTTTCGTATATTTCACGAATCCTCTCTCTCTTCTCTTTCTCTCTCTCTCTCTCTCTCTCTCTCTCTCTCTCTCTCTCTCTCTCTCTCTCTCTCTCTCTCTCTCTCTCTCTCTCTCTCTCTCTCTCTCTCTCTCTCTCTCTCTCTCTCTCTCTCTCTCTCTCTCTCTCTCTCTCTCTCTCTCTCTCTCTCTCTCTCTCTCTCTCTCTCTCTCTCTCTCTCTCTCTCTCTCTCTCTCTCTCTCTCTCTCTCTCTCTCTCTCTCTCTCTCTCTCTCTCTCTCTCTCTCTCTCTCTCTCTCTCTCTCTCTCTCTCTCTCTCTCTCTCTCTCTCTCTCTCTCTCTTCTTTTCTATATATCTATATTCTCTCGCTCTCTCTCTCTCTCTCTCTCTCTCCCTCTCTCTCTCTCAAAAAAAAAATCTCCCTATCTCTCTCTCTCTCTCTCCTCTCTCTCTCCCTCTCTCTCTCTCTCTCTACTTAAATCTAAATAAGCATTAGAAAGACAAAATAAAATCAGGAAATGTTAAGAGGTGATAAGACTGATGTGAAATATCATAACTAGAAAGAAGCTTCATTTGGAAACAATCCTAGAAACATTCCAATCAAAATGGTACCGTTGTCAAAATAGGCATTGTAGCAAGCATTACAAATCAATAACTTACAAAGTACTACGATAATAATAATAATAATAATAATAATAATAATAATGGAACCTCGCCATCAAATCGTATCCAAATCCCAAACAGTGATAATATTTCAAATAAAACCGTTGACAAATCAAAGAAACCTTTAACGGAATAAGACCCAACCCACCCCAACCCCGCAGGGCCTACATTCTTCGTTTCCATACCCACTTACCAACCAACCGTCACCAAAATAACAAACAATCTTATGTCCGTTAACGACTTAACGTTAACCTGAAATTTTGGCGCACTTACAATTTTAAAAACACACACACACACACCTACACACAAAAAAGGCTATTTCTAAAGCCGCTGTCAGTTACCTTTATATGAATGAAAATAATAAATAATGAAAAATTCCCAAACATTAAACAAAATCAGAGATGGGTGACATTACCTATGGATATCTAATAAAATTCATTAAACAAATTATGTTAAAAGAAATGTACTGCTGCAGGGAAACGTTTATATATATATATATATATATATATATATATATATATATATATATATATATATATATATATATATATGTATATAAATATATATATATATATATATATATAGTGAGTGTGTTGAGTATATATATATATATATATATATATATATATATACCTATATGAGTATATATATATATATATTTAAATAGATATATATTTATATATATATATATATATATATATATATATATATATATATATATATATATATATATATATATATATATATAAATATATAAGTATAGAATTATTTTTAAGAAAGAGTGTGCGTGTGTGTGTGTGATGGAACAATAAATCGGAATTGAGAATCGGCAATTTTCTGGAATAAGAAAGGGAATTTTGCTAGTGATCTGAAAATGAAAATTTATTTTAAGCATATGAATAGAAATCGGCATCAAGTGAGCCAAAGAATAGCATTGTAATCGGCATCAAGTCTCAAGAATCATCATTTGTCGCAGTTGTTTGGTGAACCAGTCATTTGTTAATAGAACATTTCTTTTTAAATAAAATGCGTAACGTAAAACGTTTACGATCTAAAACTCATAGAAGTGTTGAGTGACTGATCATTAAAACATTTATTATTACATTCCAAGTCTTTTTCAAAAGATTTTTGTAAAAATTTGTTATTGTAAATCCTCTGTTGTTATCCAACATGTTTGTAAATTTATAAACATTTATTGCTAATTGTGAAGACAAAACAAAAAAAAACGCATAAAGAAAAGTTTATTTAAATGAAACAGGTGGCGCATGATGAATGTTTGTATTATATTTCAAATAATTCTCCATTATTTGTCCTAAATAAGGACTTATTATCTATTCCAAAAAATTTCGTTAAAACGAAAAGCTGTTCCTCAGTAGCATTTTTTAGGCCCTGCCTTAACTATTTTTGTATATAACTTTGGTTATACCGGAATCAAATTACATGGACTTACATTATCTTGGCTTTAACGTTATCTATCTACCTCACAAAGGAAATTTCTCTATATGGTGGACTATCTCCAGAGATAGTCCTAGTTAATGTTTTTTTTGGGGTTTTGATTGATCGCCAACCACCTAACTTAACATATTTCTAAAACCATCATTTTCGTAATATACACACTTCATACTAAATATCTGAAGTAAACTTTTATTTTGCTTTTCAAAATTCGCAAAAAGTTAGTTGGCCTCTTTTAAAAGCAAAAGAAAAAGGGTCAATTCAAAAGCCAACCCAGACACTGTGCAGACGATTTATTTCCATATAAGACTTAAAATAAAGTTTTTATTCATAAATTGATAAATATACATTTATCACAGTGCTAAGATTATATAATATTTGTTTCATGCTATAGACTTTTTGCATATAATTAAGTTAAGTTAAATTGTTTTATACTTTGTTTAAAAAATATGCATGTAAAGTTAAACATGAAAAGTTATGTTTTAAATACGTTTTTTTAATTATGCATTTTTTATTTTTGCTTTTTTTTTCATTATCGTAAAAGAAAGGTAGTTTGCTTTTAAGCTCTTTATTTGTATTTAACATTGTAGTATATACTAAACAATATATATTCTAATGTAATATATTATTTTATATTATCATGTATCTGATTTATTATCCGATTTTACTATAAAAGCTAGTATTTTGAGGTAAATTGTAATTCCAATATTCCCCGCCATAATTTCTCCCACTTTTCACCTCTTTTGGGGAAAACATAAAATTGGTTGAGCTTAAAATTTCATGTGTGCAGGAAGTTATATAAAAAAGTTAAAAAAAAAAAAATACTGTTATTAGATCAGCGAGGTTTCTATATAAAGTAAAAGATATTTTCAATAAAAATATTTGATCCAATTCAAAAACTGAGTTTTATTATACCTACGAGATGAGTATGGATTTTCTACACCATTACAACTTAATTATCGATTGTGGGAAGAAAACTCTGCAAAGACAAAACGTCTCTTCTGACACCCATTCCTAAGTTTTTTCGCTTGTGTCCTTCCTTACAAATCAAAGCTAACATTGAAAACTAACATCTCATCTTTGATTTCGGAGTTTCCTTTGTTAACTTCACTCACTGACTTGAACATCAAATTTAATCCACAAGGACCTGTTCACTACATAGAGACTGGAGTGTTTGAAAGACCTAGCCTTTCAACTCATAATAGACTCCATTTTTAGACGTCTCCCGTTTATTTTTAACCTAGATGACTTTGGTAATTTTTTCATCACTCCAGAGCAACATGGAAGAACATCTCAGGACAGTTTTCAAGCTTCTTCGCGAAAATTCTTTCAAAATATTCTTAGAAAAATGTGAATTTTTCAAATCATCTCTAACTATTTTGGATATATTTCTTCAGATGGACTTGCTCCTCCTTCAGAAAAGACGTCCGAAATTTCCAAGTACCCTCTTCCTCGAGATTCAGCAGCTCTTAGAAGATTCTTGGGAATGATTGGATATTACCGCCGTCTTATTCCGTGTTTTGCAAAGCTCGTCTTTCCTTTGTCAAAAAAAAAAAAAAAAAAGCAAAAACCACATCCAAAAGATAATTCCCTCACTTTGAATACATAAGAAGAGGATGCCTTTGGTGATATCAAGAATCAACTTCAAAACGCCATAACTCTTCCCATTTTCTATGTCGGATGTAACCCAACTTTGACTTGTAACGGATAGTAGCCAGACTTTTATAGGGGCATTCCTTCATCAGATGGTTGGTAAAACTATCAGAACAACAACGAAAATACTCAGCTTTCGACCGTGAACTTCTAGCAGCTTATTATTCTGCTCTTCATTTCAAGCATATGTTAGAATGAAGGAATGCCATCTTGTGCCCTGAACACAAAGCTCTCGTCTCAGCTTTCTACAGTAGAAATCAAGCAAAGAGTGATCGGCAACAACGTCACCTTTCTGTCTTAACAGAATATGTCTCTTCAATGATCTATCTTAGAGTGCAGATAACATTGTGACAGATGCTTTTTCTTGGATATCCTCGGTAACAGTAGATGCCTTCTGATTTACCCAAGCATCGTCCGCCTTCAATCAACAGATGAAGAAACTACCACTTTTCAACAGCGACTTCATTCTTCTTACCTCTCTACAAGATAACCTTCAAGTATGGTGTGATACTTCATTAGCTTTTCCACTTCACCATTTTCGCCAAAACCTTGTCGTGAACAGATCTTCAACTACTTCATCAAATGTATCATCCTGAGTTAAGGCTACTTTACGACTGATCAAGAAAAGATATTTTTGGCCTTATATGGATCGTGACGTCAGAATTTTGGTTCGCTCTTTGTCAGCAGTGCCAACTTCATAAAAAGATTCAACGTCTCCATTAAACCACACCTATTGCTCCCATGGGAATCCTGTCACAACGTTTAAAGACGATACATATCGACATCTTGGGACCATTACCTCCATCTTCCTTTACCGATACTTCAGCTCTAGTCTTCAGATATCTACTCACGTGCATTGACAAGAACACTAAGTGGACAGAAGCAATTCCTCTGGTGAATACTTCAAAATCCGTTGCGTTTGCCTTCATGCAGTGGATATCAAGATTTGGAATTCCTTTCTCAGACAGAGGACTATAATTTGAAGGTGAATTCTTCACCGAGCTATCACACTTGATTGGATTTCACAGGCTCCGGACAAGCGCTTTACCACCCCTTCAGCAAATGGCCAAATCAGAAAGGTTTTATCGATCACTGAAGAGTGCTATCATGGCGCGAAAACAAAACTGGTTACTCTCTTTTCCAGTCATCATGCTACGCCTCGTTATCTCTCCTGGATGCGAATCTCGACACCTTCCTTTGGCAGTAACCGGAAAAACGCCCTTTGTCCTTTTTAGAACTTCTTTCGCTAACCTAAAAATAGATTCTTGCAACGACTTCACAGAAAATTTATGCACCCATGATGGAAACAAATTTATTGATTCAGGATAGCTAATTTCTCACCTCACTTCATCCCTCTAGCGTCATCATACATTCTGTCGAACTTTTAAACCCAAAATTCCATGTAAGTGTTTCTTCTCGAGTAGATCGCATTCGGAAGAGTTTGAAAGCACCTTTATTCTGGCCCTTACAAGGTTCTTCAAAGGATGAATCGCTGCTACAAATAACTTCCTGATGGACGGACGGATGTAGTTTCGATTAGCCGTCTGAAGCCTGGCGTACCCTTCGCCTTAACAGACGGTTCATCTACCGGCTGATAGATATTCTTCCCGGATGTTCCTCTACCAGCTGGTAGATCGCTAGATGGTTCTCTACCGGTTGGTAGTTCGACCACGTACGGATCTTTTACCGGCTGCCAAGAAACAAATTCTGATGGACGAGCTTCCATTGTGTTTCGATTAGCCTGCTTAAAGCTTGTCAAAAATCTCCCTTCGCCTTAACAGAGGTTCCTCTGGTCATTGATAGATCGCCTCCCAGATGGTCTCTTTACTACATGCTGGTAATTCGCCTTCCCAATCGGGTCCTTTACCGAAGCTGTAATTTGCCTCTGCAAGATTTAGCCCTTTACCGGCTGGGTAATTGCCTTCGCAGATGGTTCCTAATCGATATTAAGCCGAAACAACGGAAACGTCATCTACCGAACAGCAGGAATTCAGTTTTTAGTGTCTCGGACGTAATCCAGTTAGAACAGAGCGCTTTATTAGAGAATTGTTAAAAAGTGTGAATGGTGGTGCGCATCCCGTTTTAAATTTAATACGTGTCAAATGATTTTATTTAAATAATATTTATTGATTTTAGTATATAAATTTTTAAAGTGCTCCGCTTTTAGGGCGCGAAGTGTATGTAGTAAACTATTACTTTGTTTTAAATATTTAAATTGAAGTAAATTTTTAAAGTGTAAAGAAAACGGTCAATTCAAGCCAACCCAGATCGTTGCAGACGATTAATTCATATGGCGATCGAAATAAGTTTTTATTCATAAATTGATAAATATACATTTAGTTACAGTATAGGATTATATAATATTTGTTTCATGATATAGACTTTCTTTTTGTATATAAATTTAAAGTTAAATTGCATTATACACAGGTGTTTTAAAAATACTCATAAAAAAAATATGAAAGTTAACGTGAAAATATGTTTTCTGTTTTAAATTATGTATTTTTATTTTTGCTTTTTTTTTTTTTTTATTTTTGGGACAGAAAGGCAGCTGCCCCTTTACTAGCCTCCCCTTATTTGCATTTTACATTTTAATATATATACACAAACTTGAATTTACGAGGGTTATTTAATATATTATAGATTTGGATTGAATATTTTTCATGTTCTTGTTTCTATGAAAAACAAAGGTCGTCTAAGTAAAAATACTTGTAATTGTAAATATCCAAGATTTGGCTTAATATTTTTCATATTATTTTCAACCTACTTGGGGAAAAAATTGATTTTGACTCCAACAATTACATAGTAGGAAGTTATATAACAAAGTTAAAAAAAAAAAATACGGGAGCATGTTATTAGATCAGCGAGGTTTCTGTATAAAGTAAAAGATGTTTTCAATAAAAATATTCGATTCAATCCAAAACCAAGAGTTTTGGTCATACCTACAAGAGAGTTCTCAAGAGAACAATCCGAACACATTTGACAAAAATTACAATAAAAATATCAACTCAAGATTAATCTGTAATGAAATGAAAGAATTTAGAAGGGAGAATTATAAAAAAAAGTTTTAAATTCAGCTTTGGTAATTGCAAACTTATCCTCAGCAAGACGATGAAACTTAGTATAAATTAGATCAGAGTCATCCATCGTTTCAATAAACAACAAAATTTTACAAGTTAAATAAATATGTATATGGAAATAGTTCAAACTTCACTATGATGCTGTTCTTACATTTTGTTCGATAACGTAACTATGGAAAATTTAATCGAAGAATGTGTAATAGATATGACATCGGCCAATATATATATATATATATAGAGTTACATACTTATATATAAATAAGATTGTAAAAAGAGAATAGCATGATATATATATATATATATATATAATATATGTATATATATATATATATATATATATATATATATAAGTATGATATATATAAAGGATCATGCCTTTGCCTGTCCAGCGAGTTTTATCCATATCGATTGCATGAATCTGAACACATTTGAGAAAAATCAAAATAAAACTGTATTGAGTCAAAATAAAAATTCATATTGTAATAAGAGCTTCACACCTTTTAAAAATATAATAAAATGACTATCTTATGCTACCTAACGTAACCTAAAATAACCTTACTTAACGTAAATTTCAACTTACTTAACGTAACCAAACTTATATAATTTATCACCTTTCCATCGTTTCAATAAGTAACAAAGCTGTATAAATATGGCATGAGTATGTAATAGTTCCCAACTCATTTCACTATGGTCGCGCCAAAAACTACACATTTTCGCCTGATAACGTAACTGTGGAAAAAAATTGAATTTAGCTTCATGGAACAGATACGAACAGATTATGATATAGTGAGGAGATATATAAGGGTGATGGTAAGTATATATATATATATATATATATAAGTATAAGTATATATATATATATATATAAAGTAGTGCGTTATATAGCAAGTATATATGATATATATGGCGCATATATGGCGGCAAGAAGTATATAGGTGCAATTTTACATAGATTGACGGATGTCGATTTTCCCTTGGTTGCCAGATTCATTAAAATCTGACTTCCACCACCTTGTCCTTTAGTGAAAATTATTTTATGGTAAACTTTTATGCAAACATATATATATATATATAGAAAGAGGGAAGGGGTTATATATTATAAGAGTATATATATATATATATATATTTATAAGTATATATATATATATAACTTCATCTATAAAAGTAAATTGTATTTCGCATGTGCTGAGCTGGGAAGGCAAAATGATTAAGATTTCTGCAAAACTAAATCTTTGAAGAAATTCTTGAATAAAACCCACTCTATATATATATATATATATATATATATATATATAGTGATATATATATATATATATATGTATATATATATATATATTAAATCTGTGTCTACCTAACCAAACCCTTTATCCTAACCTAGACTTAATAGCCTCTCCCAGTAGGACCTAACCTTAATGGATTCAAGCAGCCCCCCAGGATCTAACCTAATGTATCATGTTAGCCTGTAGATCCTCCCAGTAACTCCCACGGGTCATGCCAGCCCCAGCAGGTCCAACCAATAGGATTTTTTGTTAGTCTCTGGGTAGGACCTAAACTGCTAATGGATTTTGTTAGCCTCATGAGATTCCTAATCCATGTATTTTTGTTAGCCAGACTTAAGCCCTAACCTATTGAATTATATATATTTTTTTAAAGACTATGAAAATAAAATCCAAGAAATATATATATATATATATACGGTATATATATATATATATATATATATATATATATATATATATATATATATATATATATATATATATATATATATATATAAACTCAAATTTTCTTATATATATATATATAGATATATGTATGTGTTATATGTTATATGTATATATGTATATATATATATAAGGCGGTATAAAGTATATATATATATTATATACATATATGTTTTATATATTTATATATACATACTTCTTCAAACTTAAACTTTATTAAAGGCAGGCGAGAGTTATAAAAAAAAAACACTTAAGAACACATTTTAAATCGCTTTCGACAATTACTTTTAGTAATACAGAAAATAAAAATATAAATTTTCATTATAAATACTACATTCCTTATCACAAACACAAGTTTTAGACTCTAAAATTAACTTATAATACATTAAAAATGCTAGCAACGTTGTTTTATCAGAAAATATACAATCTAAGTCTAACACATCCATTTTCAATAAAAGTCAAATAAGAACTGCTTCGAAAACTGTCCGAATAATGTGTCTTTACTTTAATAAAAAGGACAAATTCTAATAAAAGGGACAATTCTGGCAACATTGAGTTTAAAACCAAATCTGTCAGTCTATCTAATATTAAGTCATATATATATATATATATATAGCAATAGTATATATATATATATATATATATATATATATATATATATATATTATGTTATATATATATATATATATATATATATGCAGTTTTTGGATGGGTTGTGCGTAGTTTGTCCAGCGGAGCAGAGTCACTGGATTTGCTTTCACAGTCAGTCGATTGGCTTATGGCTGATATTTGCTTGATTCACACTCATCATATTAGTTTTTAGTTGAAAGATATGTTTGTTGTCTGAAGTACTGAATTGGCTTATGGCTGATATTTGCTTGAGTCACACTCATCATATTAGTTTTTAGTTTAAAAGTTATGTTTGTTGTCTTAAGTACTGAATTAATTAGTGAAAATGTCAGTTTTGTCGAATTTCTAAATTTAATTTTAGATGTGTCATTAAACTTAAATATTAGTAATTTTTTCCTTAAAAACAAACTATCTAGGTTAGGTTTAGATGTTGGGCAACCACAATCGATCTAGGTTAGGTTTAAGTGTGGGGCAACCACAATCCATCTAGGTTAGGTCTCGGTCATTGGGACGACGATCCGTTAGATAGGTCCTACTGTACGGCTTTTAAGTCTAGGTTAGGATAAAGTGTGGTTAGGTAGATACAGGATTTAATAAGTATATGTAGATAAACATTTTTTATTGGAAATCAAGTAGCGCAAACGTATGTTTGTCTGCAATCAAGCAGACCTCGGTGGCTTTTTGAGTCGCATGGCTGATGCCTTATGGTTATTGAGTATATATGCTATATATATAAGAGAAAGAAGATAGAGTATAAGTGGTAAGATATATATATGTTATATATATATATATATATATATATATATATATATATATATAAAGATAGATATATATATATATATATATACAGATTACCACCAATATTTATATTATGTATATATATATGATAGGTTATTACATATGTGATATATTACAAGGTTGTTGTTACAGATATGTTGCTAAAAGGCATAGACATATACATATATATATATAGTTATAGATTATGTTATATATATATATATATTATATATAGATATATATATATATATAGAGTTATATATATATATGATTAGATATATATATATTAAAGATATATATATATATATATATATATGTATATATATATATATATATATATATATATATATAGCAGCAAAGCAGTATATATATGTTATAGCAGTATATATATGTGGTATATCTATGTCTAGATTTTGACGTGTGCTTTATTGCTCTATATATATATATATATATATATATTATATATATATATATATATATGTACAACTTATGAATACAAAATTAAAAATACATATATATATATATATATATATATATATATATATATATATATATATATATATATATATATATTATATATATATTACACTCAGTCAATGATGTAGTGCCATCACCCATGTTGACTTCAAGCCAGCGACTTAGCTTGCCAGAAACATATGCATGAACGCGCCACTAGTCTTAATCAAAAACTGCATTTTTACCATATATAAGTATATATATATATAGTTATGGTGATATATATATATATATATATATATATATATATATATATATATATATATATATATATATATATATATATATATTTATATATATATTTGTTCTGTTTATTTTTTTATTTTTATCGTAATCAAACGTTATTAAAATTTGGTTCATAGTCTTTGTTTGGAATAAAGTGTTTTAAATTTACCTCTCCGTTTCTATAGTCGCCCAAGACTAATGTGATAAAACGAAGTTTCGCTCAGTCGAGTATAAGAAAAAGCTTTAAGATTTTCCAAACTTTGCGAGGCTGTAACTTTTTTCCTAAAAACGTCACCTATTTTTTTTATTGGCTCATGTCCATTATTTGTATCCATGAAGCTGAAGTCAATTTTTTTCATAAGTTACGTTATCGAACAAAATGTAAAACGGCGAGTGCATAGTGAGAAGAGTTTGAACTTTTTCCTCATATATTTATATAACTTTAATATAGCATGTTTTGTTTATTGAAACGATGTAAAGTGAAATAAATTATATAGTAATATAAGTTTGGTTATGTTAAGTAAGGTTATGTTACGTTAAGTAAGGTTATTTTAAGTTAAGTTAGGTAACATTTAAAAACATTTTAAATATTTTTTAAATATTTTTAAAGATGTGAAGCTCTTTTATTACTATATAGTTTTATTTTGACTCGCTAGTTTCATTTGGATTTTTTCAGCTGTGTTCGAATCCATTCAATCGACATGGATATGGATACACATAAAAGACATCACTTTTTTTCATTTTAATTTTTTTTATATTATATGCTGTGATTTTTATAAAAATCCGAGATATAGCGGTTTTGCAATGTAATTACCCATTTTTCTGGCTAACCACAGTTACTACCAAGTACCCGATCGTGTGTACGCGTTAGTAGTTGTGGTTGGGAAAGGCGTTCGACTATTTAATTGGGGCTGGTTGCAGTCTTCACCCACTAAACGGCCGGTACAAACATTAAGAGTCAGGAGAATCGGCAATTCTTTTGGAATGAGCATCAAGAGCTATCTCAATAATCGGCATTTATTTTGGAATCAACATCGTAAATTTTAGAATTTTTCAATCGGAAATTATTTTGGCATCGCCCCATTACTAACATATAATTTTAGATAAAATAATTTTTATTAAAATAGATCTCCGTATTATCTTAGTTACCCTTCAAATCTGACACGACCCCACCCATGTTAAGTCTCTAGTATGTCTGTCAATGTAAATTAACGTCACATAAGACAAAAACAATTTCGACGATGTCATAGGGAACTTTTGAGTAAAGCTAATATATATATGATATCATATCATAAAGAGAGAAGAGCAGTAGTATATATATATAAGAAGAGTATATATAGAGTATATATATATAATATATGTATATATATATATACATAAGTTATATAGCAGAGTATAGCAGTTAAAGAAGTTAAAGAGAACTTTTGAGATATGGCTATATATATATATATATATATATATATATATATATATATATATAATTTGACTGCTAGCACTTTATTCTATCAAATGTCAAATTATTATTATTTAAAAAAGTAAAAAATGTCTTTGTTGAACTTTGACAGATAAGTTAATATATATATATACATATACATATTGCGTTATTATATATGGTATATATGCTATGTTAGTTATTGTATATGGTTGTTGTTATTATGCTATTATTATTATTATTATATATATATATATATATATATATATATTATTATTATATATAAACAACATAATATGAGATTAACATTGAGGTCAAATTTCTAATATATATATATATATATATATATATATATATATATATATATATATATATATATACATATATATGGTTGGCTACATATATGGAAAGAGCAGAGGCAGAATATATATATATTGTTAAGCATATATATATATATATAGTTAGTTATATGTTATATATTATATATATATATATATATATATATATATATATATAATTTCTTACTTTCAATGAAATAATCAAATATGTGAATATATTTTACACTTTTTTAAGGTTTCAACACTTATTAAACCTTATTTTCCACACACCACTCTATAACGTATACAACCCCACAAGTAGTCAATACAACAATAAATGAATAAACCTGAATCACATGCACAAAGGTCCTAGGAATTCCTTATTGCTCTGACTCACCGACTCAGACAGAGTCGACTCAAATCGTCGACTCAGTCACTTATTTGGTACGAGGTACGAGCATGGTACGAACTCTTCCTAAAGAACTTAAAAGTTGGACAATTCTTTTATTATTTAAGAATTTATTTTTATATATACATAATATTAATTTCTAAGTTTTAAAAATTATTTGGAAATGATAATAGAAACTTTAAAAATGTTAGTAAGTTATTATTAAATTTCTTTCTCATAATAGCTTCATACAAAAAAGTAAAACGAACCAAATTTGATACTTCATAATTAAATATAGCAACGTAAAATTCTCTCTAAATGTCAAACGAGTCACGACTCACGTTAAAAAAAAAAACAAAAAAGAATTATAATGTTGCCAATTCAAACTAAATAAATAAAATGAGAAAAAACGACTAAAAAAAACATTTATTAAACGATCTAGAATGAATAATATCTAACAACCTTTTTAGCAACGTCTTTGGAGAAGCGATGAATAGGAACGGATATTTTTAGATGTGATGCAAGTATAACAAACGATAAATACATGGTGTTCGAGTCGCTACAAAACTACACAAATATTTCGTTTTTTTTTTTTTAATATTTTTTATTATTCATGGCACAACCTTGTATTGGTTGGAACTGGAAAAATAAAAGTTATTTCCTTCATTTTTTATTTATTTTAATTTATATTTATATATTCCCATTTCTTATATTGTCTCTACTCTCCGTATTACACCTATAATATATATATATATATATATAATTATATAATATTATATTATATATTATATATATCATATTATTATAACTATTATAATATATAATAATATATATATATATTATATATATATATATATATTAGTTGATGGACCGAAGTAATGCCAAAATTTGACTGTTTGCGGATGCGGATGCGAATGTGCGGATTCTTAAGAGGATGAGGATTGTCGATCTTAAAGTAGAGATGCGGCATGTTTACTTTTGAAAGTTGATATTTAAAGATGTGATTTATTATATTATATATATATTATAATATATTTATGTGTATATATTTATATAGATATATATATATGATATAGATATCTATATATATATATTAGGACAAAGTTACTTAGCCCACAACGGCGGGAAGCTTGCGGCATCAAAGCTTTTTTTCACAGTGTGGTACGCATCTATGTTGAAATACATAAATAGAATGTTCTAGAGGCTTCGAAATTGAAATTTTTTTTTTTTTTTTTTTTTTTTTTTTTTTTTTTTTTTTTTACCTATTTTCTAGGGGATTATTATTATTATGTGTAAGGTATTACACGGCAATTTAGGGGGCTCGAGAGCCGACGGTGAAAACGAGGGGGGACGTTTTCCACCCCGTAGGGGAGGGGCGGAGGGAACCCCCGCGGACACCCAAATACCAAAGAGCGGGAGGTTCCGGAGACCCTCCCCGAAGGGGGACGGGAAATAGTCCTACCCCGTATAGTTCCCGGATGCCGCGAGAGACCCCGACTCTACCTCGGTGCGATATACACCCTGTGGGGTATTCTTTATACAATGTTTCCTTACTAAAATTTACCAGGATTCCAAAATGATATTCCCTTTTCGCTGTTGAAAATTTGTAGTTTTTGAGATATGATGTTTTTTTTTATGTTCTTGTTTTTTGTTTTTTCTGTTTTTTCTTTTCGACCCTAAAGCGTCTATTTATGTATCATAGAGGGTACCTGTCGAAAATTTTTTTAAATCCGACCTCCCGTTCCGTGAAACTTTGATTTTCTCTCACAGTATATTATATATATATATATATTAAGTATTATATATTATAATATTATATATAATATATAATATATATATATTTATATTAATATATATATATATATTATAATATATATTATAATATAGATGATGTTTTGAACGAGATAATGATTATATAATTATAATATATATATTTTATAATATATTATATTATAATATATATATATATATTAATATATATATATAGTATATATATATATATTATATATTGGATATATTAATATATATATATATATATTATATATAGATATAGTACAAAATCGGAAAGTTCAAAATTACAATTATTCCCATAAACTCCATGATAAAGATGCCAAATAATATTTATTTGATATGCATTTAATCAAATGTAGAAAACATCCTAATTTGCGGATGCAGATTGCGAAGTGCCGTTAAGTGAGGATGCGGATGCGGATGCGGATGCGGATGTCATGTCCAATCACTAATATATATATATAATAATATAGATATATTATAATATATATATATTATATATAATATATATATTTATATATATATATATTGAAATTAAATAAGATTAATATATTCACAATTTTTCTTTCAAAATTATTGCCAATTCTTACAAGGAAAACATATTAAGAAAGAGTGTGGTTTCTAATTGAACAAAAGGAGATTTACCGGAGTAATCGAGCAAGGGTTGACTTTTGAGGTCATTTCGAATAAATGGTAACTTTCTGATTGAACAAAGATAACTGATGGTGTAGCAAATGAAGGAAGAGAGGACTGGAAACCTGCCGCCCTCTTATATATATATATTAATATAATATATAATATATATAATATATTTTATAATATATATATATATATATATTCTATATTTATATAATATATATATATATATATATTATATATATAATTAGAGGTGTACCGGATCCGTCCGGCCGACATTCCGCCGATTTGACATTTTTTTCCAGTTCCGGTTCCGCCGGAATTTTGAAAATTTCCGCCGGCACGGAAATTTACTAATCTACTCTAGAAAAAAATTGAGATGAAGGGATTTATTTTGCCTAACCCAATAGCCCATCTTTTAACAAAAATAATAGTAGCCTTGTGGTCGCCTTCATACCAGTGTATTACATATCTTACAGTATTATTAATTAAAGTTTACTCAAGAACCTCAAAGTATAGGAATTATAGATATTTCTCATTAAATTCAATTTAAGTTCCAAAATTTATATTAATCTATATATATATTATATTAATAAATATATATTATTATATATTATATATATTATTATATATATATATATATATTATAGTTATTATATTAATATAATATATATATATTATATAGATTATAATATTTAATGTATGCCATTATTTACATGAAGAATATTCAATTTTTCTTTATTTGTTTTAAAATAGAAGAGTCACGTGTTGCCATTCGCAAATCGTTTATTTTTGTTTCTAGTATTCCAAAGTGTAGTCTGCAAGGACCCAGTCAAATACTGTAAAATATGTTTATATTGTGAGAGAAACAATAACCAAATGAGAATTATATTTTAAATTATTTTGAAAATCTGAAGTGTGTCATTGGTCATTGTGTCAAAGCTTTATGAATAATAATAAAAATTATTATTGATTATGTATAGTTTATTATTAGTTATTATTAGTATTATCTATTATTGTATTATTGTTTATATTTTTTAAAGCGATTTGTAAGGCTATCTGCGTATTACGTTATATATATATAAATAATTTTTTAGTAATAAAATATATTTTAGTTGAATAAATGCGTTTTTGGTTAAGTATGTGGATAGTTTGCTATGTCTCAATGTATTTAGTCTTTTTATTCTGACGGGATGAAAGATTGTAATTTCTTGAGAAATACTATGATATGGTAAGAAATGCCAATCCCGCCTTTCCTTGAGATGGCATGTATATATTTATTTTTCTAAATTAATTGATAAATGTATACATTATTTTACTTACTGATTTCAAGGGCTGTGATTCGATAAGAGTCGTAAACTGTATTACTGAGATTCGTATAAATAGTAAAAACAAGAATATTTTGGATCTTTTTCGCTTTCATTGTCGTTAACCCAAGGTGTATACAGTTGGTAGTTGTGAATGCCTATTATATCTCGATCAATTTTATTTATGTGTTAGTATATATTTTGTAGCCAAGCAGTGTTTTGTTCTGTGATTTATTATTGTAAAAGTGTATGTAATATTTATTTCAAATTTCAAATATAGATATCGGTACTGCAAATTCACATTTGAAAGACCTTTTAAGTGTAAAGATAAAAGTATTTAAGTTTGTGCTCATAAAGCATTTGTGGATATATTATATTTCTTATGTTTCATGCATCAAAGATGTCGTCTGTTAATTATTGCATTTGTAAGCGTGCATTGTTTGAATCGTTGCTAGATTCTTACTGGGTAAGCTTGCATTTTATATGAATTTATTTTTTTGAAGTTTCGCATTATTATATTGTGGTAATAAATATTTATTTTTATAAGTTTAAATATTTATTATTTTAACATATGGTTATGTCAACAGTCACAATTGTTTGTAAAAAGTTTGTTTAATTACTAATGGCACTCTCTTGCATTGGAGTAACAGCCGTTTTATATATGTCAGCTGGTCTTGCATTGTCTGTGTGCACACTGAAAAATCGAGTCTTTTGTAAATGTCAAATTCACTTAATTTTCAAGTAAAGATTAATATCTCTTATCAAATCAGTCAGTCTGTATATTTTTGTTATTAAATTTGTTTATTTATTAGAACATTCTTGGAACATTAAAATTTTATATATTTATTTCTATACATATTATGGCGAGGATCTATATACATAAGGGAGTATATTTACTATTGTTTAGAAATTGCTACATACACATTTGTGCACATATAAATGTACATATACGCATGTATATATAGATTTGTCGTTGATCTGTATGCAAAAGGAACATTTAAGTATTTTAACCCAATATAATTAATATTAGGTACTGAGGTTCTATCTATTCAGTGCGCATGTACGTAGATACCTTCGGACATCTAACTGCATGTTCATGGATGCATTATATTTTTTCTTGTATAAAAAAAAAAAAAAAAAAAAGCAGCTACCATTCATTTATTTTTTTTTTATTAAAGTATTTTTAAACTTATCTCCAGTAGTTTCTTGAGTGTTTCCAAAGTAATTCATTTTTCTTGTTTATTTTAAAATTCACAGTAGCAATTATTTTAAGGTCTTAAAGACGTTGAGTTCATGATCAAAGTATTGATCACAGACAGGCGTAAATTCTTGATAACGAATGAATATTGACTGATCAGTTTTCAACAATAAAGGCAACGACCCGGTCAAACCGCTTGTTCCACTGAGCGATCTTCAGTGAGGATAGTTGTGTGAGTTTTTAAGTATAAAGTTGCATTTATATTATTGCACAGGCCGGTAGCTCATTCAACAGGAGATTCTGAAACATAGATGGAAATATTCGGGTGAGAATCTAAGAAATGTGAAATAGATTATTAGTTCAAAGTGTTACTTGCTAAGATTTGTGTTAGTCAGTCTGAAGAGTAAGTTTTTGACATTACAATTTAATATCTTCAACCAGTCCATTATATATATAAAGTTAACTTCTTTAAACATTTTGAAAATATTTCAAATTAATGTAGGAGTAAAAGAAACTGTTCACCAGTATTGGCGATATTTTTAAACGTTTTTCCAAATATATTTCATGCTTCTGAAAATGAAAATAATTTTTCTGTGAATATATGGGGAGACTGAAAGGAGGAGAATTTTTGGGCTAGTAACAGCTATGTGGAAATTATCTTTGTCAGCTTTTCCACAAATTAAGTAATTCTTCTTTCCCAGATAAAAATTTGATTTTCTCTGGTAAAAAAAAAATCAATTTCTTTAAGAATTTCACCTTTTAAAGAGCCACTGTTTTTGGAGAAGGAGGCATTAGCGATTGTGATGGGCATCAGAAAATTCGAGCCATACCTCTACGGGAAGGAGTTTATCCTTCAGTCGGATCACAGACCGCTGACGGGCCTATGAACAAGAAGAGGTATAAAACGAGTAATAGCGTGGTCTTATATACCTCCAGATTCCGGTTTATCCCTTGACCACATTAGTGGGAAAGTAACGTCATTGCTGACTTACCTAAGCAGGTCGTATGCCCGTTGATAATTTGGCGGTCATTCCTTCAGAAGCCTCTATGAAGAAGGAGCGCAATGTAAATAACCAATGTTTAATCATCATGTAAATAAAAGCAAAGTGTACCAATTTGCTTCTTGTTGGGTGGGCCAAAGATGTAATGCAGTATTACATGAAGAATATAAATTTTCATTTTGTTTTAAAATAGAGGTCACGTGTTGCCATTGCAATATCGTTTATTTTTTCTGTTCTATATTCCAAATGTAGTCTGCAAAGGCCCAGTCAAATACTGTAAATATGGTTATATTGTGAGGAGAAACAGTGCCTCAATTACCTTTCAGATTTCTTTGAAACTATTTTTTGAAAGTAGGTACTTCGTCTTGTTGAATATATTTTCATGAATAATAATAATTATTGATATTATTATTGAATTATTATATTCATTATTTTTATTATGATTATTATTATTATTTTATTATTATTAATTATTATTATTTATTATTATTATTTGTTTTGATATTTTAAAGCGATTTGTTACGTTTCTATTATTACTTATATTTATATATACTATATATATATATATTAATATATATAATATTTTATATATATTATATATATATATATATATATATATATCTATATATAATATTTTTATTATATATATAAATAAATATTTTTATTGAATATGATTTCTTTGTTAAGGTGTGCGTAGGTCTTAATCTCAATATTATTGTTAGCTTTTTTTCCTGGATGGAACGAAGGATGGTCATCTCTTGAGAAATCTATGATATTTGTATGAAATGCCAAATCCGCCTTTCTTGAGATGCATGTATAATTATTTTTCTAAATTTAATTGTAAATAATTATTTTTAATTATATTACTGATTTCAAGGGCTGTGATTCGATAAGAGTCGTAAACTGTATTACTGAGATTCGTATAATAAAAGAAACACCAAGAATATTTTGGATCTTTTCTCGCTTTCATTGTCTCGTTAACCCAAGGTGTTATACAGTTTGGTTAGTTTGTGAATGCCTATTATATCTCGATCAATTTTTATTATGTGTTAAAGTATATATTGTGTAGCCAAGCAGTGTTTGTTCTGTGATTTATTGTAAAAGTGTATTGTTAATATTTATTTCAAATTAAATATGGTTAATTTGAAAGTGTAAAATATTGCAGTGCTCCTATTTATTGTAAGGCATTAAAGTATTTAGTTTGTTGCTCATGACAGCACTGTGAATTATATCTTATCTTTTCATGTGTATCAATGCATCAAGTGTCGTCTGTATTATGTGGCATTTGTAAGTGCATTGTTCTGAATCGTTGCTAGATTTACTGGCAGGTAAGCTTGTATTTGTATATAATTTATTTTTTTGAATTTCGCATTATTATATTGTGGTAATTAAATATAAACATTATACGTTTAAATATTTATTATTTTACATATGGTTATTGTCAAAGTCACAATTTTTGTTTGTTTAAAAGATTTGTTTAAATTACTAATAGGCAACTCTTTGCATAGTAACAGCTGTGTTTATATGTCAGCTGGTCTTGCATTGTCTTGTGACACTGAAACATCGACGTCGTTTTAAATGTCAAATTGCCTTAATTTTCAAAGTAAAGACATTTTAATATCTCTTATCAAATTAGTCAGTTTTTTATTTTTGTTATATAATTTCAAACGAAAGAACGTTTATATAACATTAATATTTTAATATTTATTATTATACATATTTATGGGCGAGATCTATATAATTTAATATAGAGTATTTTACTATTGTTAGTAATTCGCTTGCATGATACACATTCGTGCACATTAAATGTAATATCGCGCATGTTAATATATGGTCTTGATCTGTATTGCAAAAAGAAATATTTAAAGTAAAATATAATTAATATTAGGTACTGAGGTTCTATCTATTAAGTGCGCATGTACGTAGATCCCTTCGGGAACACTAACTGCATGTTCATGGATACATAAAACCTAGTCTTGTATAAAGCAGTACCCATTCATTTATTTTTTTTTATTAAAGTATTTTTAAACTTATTCCAGTAGTTTTCTTGAGTGTTTCCAAAAGTAATTCATTTTCTTGTTTATTTAAAAATTCAAGTAGCAATTATTTTAGGTCTTAAAGACGTTGAGTTCATGATCAAAGTATTGATCACAAGACAGGTAAAATTCTTTGATAACGAATGATATTGACTGATCAGGTTTTCACATAAAGCAACGAACCCGGTCAAACCGTTGTTCCACTTGAAGGATCTTCAGGGAGATAGGTTGGTGAGTTTTTAAGTATAAAGTTGCATTATATTATTGCACAGGCCGGTAGCTCATTCAACAGGAGATCTAGATACTGTTACAATATAGGTTTGAGAATCTTAGAACGTGATAGTTGGTTGGTTTGTCAAGGGGGCCTGGCCAAGGATTTGTTTAATCAGTCTGAAGGAGTAAGTTTTTGACATTTAATTTAATCTTTTTCAACCAGTCCATTACAATATATATAAAGTTAACTTTCTTTAAACACTTTTGAATATATTGCTGAATTGTGTAGTGAAGTGAAAAGGAAAAACTGTTCACGTATTGGGCGATACTTTTACACATTTTCCGGTCAATATATTTCGCTGCTTCTGAAAGATGAAAATAATTCTTGTGATATATGGGGAGACTGAAGGAGTAATTTTTGGCGTTTTAGTACAGCCTAGCTGTTTTGGAAAATTTATCTTTGGTCACTTCCACATATAAAGTTAATTCTTCTTTTCCAGATTAAAATTGATTTCTCTGTGTAAAAAAAATCAATTTCTTAGAATTTCACACTTTTGAACGAGCCACTGTTTTTTTCTTTTTTCCATTTTCAAATGACTGGCTGTCACTTTCACTTTCTTTAAACTTATAAAAACTAAGTAACTTTGCAGTAATTTCTTTTCTTTAATGCTCCTGATGATTTTGATCTTGCAGATCTAAGTTATTGTAGATAATGCTCGTTTTCTGAATGGGATGGATGACTCATCGCGCTGAATCTTCTTCAGTGTACTGACTACTACTTTATCACCTGTCTACCTTCATATGTGCATATTTTCTTCAAGCAATCCAATTTTACTCATTCTCTTTTTCATTAGAAATAAGATCAGTTTGTATTCTATGGGTCTACTACAGTGCTTAAAATAATTTTTTCCTTTGATATATGTCTATTGATCCATTTCTCTTCCTTTTTTATTCATAAATCTAACTCTAATGCCTCTTCAGCTCTTCTTTATTCTCTGAACGTTTCTTGCTGTCATCCTTAGAGTTTGACAAGAGTATGCCTAGAAGCTCAATATGGAAATAACTGATGTAAAATGATTTTGCCTTATAGTTTCCGTCACCATGAGAAATGGTTTGAAAAACTCTTAGATTTTTTCAAGTATTTGCCATTATTAGCAGTCAAAGCTTAAATGAATGATTGTTCTATAATATAAACTTGCAGAGGTCTTTTCAAACATTCAATCTTACTAGAATCAAATATGTGCTATTTCCACCTTGTATTAACATCTTGATTGGCATAAGTGGCGTGACAAGATGTGGATCCAGTCTCTGTCATTCTTTTAGTTCATTACACTTTAAAAAGTGAATGATCTTGAATGTGCTACAATATTCTTACATTTCATTATAAATCCACTGTTCTTTGAGAAAATACAGCATCTTATTAATAACATTGAAGATTAATGAATTAAACAAGAGAAACTTGTGTATCCTGCTAATCAGTTCCAAGTTCATGTTATATGCTCCATCTCGAAGGACAAATGGATTTCGTTAGGAGGAATTTCCCAAATTATTCATCATAATTTCAATCTCATAATGATTTTAATTCCAAAATGAGAACCTGTGGAAATACTTGCAATGGAGTACACAGTCCATTTTTCAAACTCGCTGGTAAGCCAGAGTGCAGTTAAAGGAATATAATGGACTCGTTTGAATTATTTAGCTCTCTATATATCTGTAGTAAAATGACTATGTCTGACTTAGCCTTAGAGAACTTACTCTAATTTCTGCTGATCATTAATTTCCTGTTGATGTTGGTAACATTTTCTCATAAAATATTTTCTACTAGAATACGATATTTTGGTTGAAGAGGGCAATAAGTTCTATGATACTGCTCTTCAGTGACTGTGAATGGCTGTACTCGTTGGATAAGATAATTATGTTCAATGTGCATTTGGGTGATTGATTATACCAAAGCTTGGGGAGAAAACTTCTCCTTAAAACTCACTTATCTCCGCTTGGATCTATTGCTCTTTGTGGTTTCCCCTGTTCTTTTACTATTAAAAGTTTCTTGGACTTCCAGATATTTCCCTTCGGGATATTTTCCATTTATGATTATGAAGTGCGTTGTACTAATGTAAGATTTTAGTTGAAAGTATAAAAAATAATATTTTTTTTACATTTCTTTATAGTTAAACGAAAGTTCATAAGAATTCCGGTTCCGGCCGGAATTCCGGCCGGATTTTTTTTGTGATTCCGGCTAATCCCGGTTCCGGCCGAACTGAAAAATTCAGTTCCGGTACACCCCTAATTATATATAATATATATTTTTTATATTATATTAATATATATATATATATATATATATATATTATATATATATATATATTATATATATATATAATAATTATATATTATATATATATTATATATTATGATATTATATATAATAATTTATTATATATAATGTAACAGTATATTCCATAGGCAAAGGAGGTCAGCAGAAGCGTACCATATTCCACCAGAGTGTGGGTGAATCAATAAATCAGACCCAGATTGAAGGGTGACATGTTTCGACTCACGGTGTTTTTCAGTGTGTAAGTCAAAAATAAAGATGTGAGCATAAAGAGTGTGTGTTCTAAGACTTTACCAGTGCAGTAAAACTATGAACATGGTAGTTAAGCCTGGGATCAGAAAGTTGGACAGAAGGATGAAACTGTGTGGAAATTGGTATCGCACAAACCATTATCAATTGGAGCCCAACAAAAACTTCCTATCAGGATCCATCCGTTCCTATCTTAATTAAGACAGGAATGGATGGGATCCTATAGGAATTTTTGCTGGGAGAGATATGTAATTGGAGAATTTTTATAATGACAATATAGTATAAAAAGACTGAAGCAGCACTTGACGGGCAGACAAGAGTCTAGAGAGAATTAGTAGAGCGGAAGAGCTGAAATGACGAAAATCCCTATACACTCCACACTTATCAAGGAGAGCTGTGTGAGAGGAATCGTCCCAGTTGTGTTAGGCATACTTTCGTATAGAGGCAAAGGACATCCCTATAAAGAACCGATATGATGGTGTAAAAAATCCTGAAGGTGCCCCAAAATACCCAATTTCTTAGAAGCTAGTTTAGAAGAATGTATTGATAAATTTAAAAAAGGAAAGCTGCTGATTCAGTGATAGAGAGCTACGTAAAAAGCTCATAAATCAAGGGCAACTTTAAGAAATATATCACGAAATAAAAAACACAGAGAATATTAAAAGACGCACTGTCTTTTACAATCGGAAGATGTTATAGTTGAGTTGTGTGGAAGACTATGACGACTGATGAGATGAAGGAAATGAGTTAATGAGTGATTGAAATATATAAAGGCAGTGTTCAGCCGTTTCCCTCAGTCTCAAAGATCAGGGGTTGGTTGCTACATGACCACCTTCCTAGCATGAGTTATTTGATGTTAGGTGTAATGTCTTTCATAATGAAAGGAGTAATGGAGGATAGAGTCGTCTGCATTGGAATGGATAGGTGATGAAGTTCGATAGAGAGATATTCATTACTGAAAAGTAGAAGAAGAGTTGGAGACGGGACATAACTCTGAGGAACACCACCATTAAAGTATGAACGATGGTCGTCTACAAGAGCTGCTAAAGAACGACCGGAAAAGAAATCAGAGAGAGAAAAAGAGACACCGAAGGAGGGAAGTTAAGAAAGCTTTGTGTCAGTATCCATCGAAGCTTTTCACTATGTCTAAAGCTGCAAAAAAAGGACTAACCGAAATACCAAAGCAGCAGAAGAGGACCAAGCAATAAAGAGAAAGGAATGAAGATCTTCAGTAGAACGCTCAGCTCATTACGGAAGCCATATTGGTTATCGGAGATAAGATTAGAAGATTTATAATGTGTCCAAATCTTTTCGAACGTACGAAGGATAAAACAATATGATGATAGTTTGAGGGTTGAAAGGGGGTCCCACCTTCTTTGGTACAACCTGAATGAGTACATGGTTCCAGTAGGAAAGAAAGATTAAAGTTGATAAGTATAGACAATACAGTTTACCAAGGCAGAGTTTAGGCTCTGAGGGATACCATCAGGACCATATGCTTTCGTAGTGTTGAGCTCAGGGAGAGCAAAAAATCACATCGCTAATAAAAAACAATATTAGGCATAAATAAGTTGGAGAGGGGTAGAAAATGGAGTAGCTCCTGTATTATCTAAAGTGGAATTACAGGAAAAAGTGCAAAGAGTTCAGCTTTAGCAGTGGGTAAAACGGGTGGGGGGGGGTGACGTCTAAAGATACTAAAGGAGGGAAAAAGGTAGAAGTAAGAGTTGACAATTTTTTTTTTTTTTGAAAATGCTAGAAAAGGATGAAGGAGATCCAGAGAGAGCATTGCAATTTCTAAGGAGAATATTTTTTGTCACTGAAAGTAAATTTTGCATGCTTCCGGGATTTAATAAAGATCAGCATTAGTTTCTAGAGTTAGAAGGCAAAGGTAATTCGTGAAGGCAGCGTCCCTGCAGCAGGGATTTATTAGTTTTAGCTGTAGGGAAAGAATATGTAATTTACCCTTCCATGTCAGAGAGTATAACCTCCGTTATGTGGTATAATCAATCCAAGGAAATCGAAGAAGTTTGGTAGCAGGTACAGCCAGATACCAGCTCCGAAGTACCAAAGACGTTCCTCGTGGTAGGTGGGGTTCTTTTCTGCGCAAGACTTGAAGAGATAAAACAGGAAAAAGGTTGACTAAATGACGTTGGTAAATGGT
>JABUQX010040054.1:0-15000 GCA_015478945.1 Trachelipus rathkii | reverse complement strand
TAAGCTTATAATCTAATAAATATGATATTTCTAACAGCTTCTTAAATAATGTAGATCGATGGTGTTAGGAAATACATAGAATCTAGCCAAAATTTAAATTTTATTTATGAAAAACTAATATTTTTAAATCTCCTATAATATCATGAAATAAAAATATTTCTATTAACTTAGCTTTAATTTTTTTAAAAATCTTTTCTAAATTTTTTAGCATTCTCTCTTTTTTTCAATGTGCAATAATAATTATAATAATAACTATAATAATTACAATAATAAATATTAAAATTAGAATAATTATTATTATAATAATTATAATTATAATTATAATTATAATTATAATTATAATTATTATAATTATTCTATAATTATAATTATAAATTATTAAATTATAATTATAATTATAATTATAATAATTATAATTATAATTATAATTATAATTATAATTATAATTATAACAAGAAATATTATAATCATAATTATAATTATAATTATAATTATAATTATAATTATAACAAGAAATATTATAATCATAATAATTGTTATAACTATTTTTATAATATAATTATAATTATAATATATATATATATATATATATATATATATATATATATATATATAATACTATATATATATATATATAATATATTATATATATATACACATAATTTATATATATTATATATATATATACATATATATTATATATAATGATATATAGTATTATATATATTAGTATATATATAATAATATATATTATATATATATATACCCGGATATATATATATATATATATATTATATTATAGTATATATATATATATATATATAATATATATAATATATATATATATATATATATATTATTATATCATTTATATATTTATTATTATATATACTATATATAGTTAGTTATATATTGATATATTATATATATACATTATTATTATAGGTAAATATATACTATTATTCCTATTGTCATAATTATTATTAAACTCAGATACTATATTCGTAAATATTCTATTATAGTAAAAAAAATATTATACTAATATATATAACCTAATCATATATAATATTCATGGAACATAGAATTTGTATTAATAATTATATATATATATATATTTAATATATATATTATATTATAATATATAATATATATTCTATATATATATTATATATATAATATATTTAATTACCTGGAAAAATTATATATATAATCATAGGCGTGATTATATACTATTATAGTTAAGTACCTATTAGTACTTAAAAGATTTAGGGTTCACTTTTAAGCATCAACATACTAAGAATTATTATCATCTATTATAGATTTAATCATCGTATATATATCATCAGCCATCATAAATCAAATATTAAGAGATAAATATAATTAATAAAAAATTACTATGAGAGGCTATATATATAATACTTACTTACTTACTTATATTATTATTAAATTTTAGCCAAGTACAATAAAACATTAAGAATTATCAGTTTTTTACACAAATTTCAGCTAATATGAATTGTACTTCTTCTCTTTAATTGGTATAATATATATGGGTTTATTTTAAAAAGTGTGAATTGATGGAATTAGTATATAAATCTGAATACGAGAAGAATATATAATAATAAAATGAGTATTTAATAAACACACTAATTCGATTATTGATTAATATAAATGATATATTTATACATTATAATTAATAATTATAATTATAATCTATAAATAATCTATTATATTCTATATATTATAATATATTATAATATATATATATAAATTATTTATATACAAAATAATCATCATAATTATAATTATTAAACTAATTATTATAATTATTATTATTTAATAAATAATTATATTTAAATAATAATTATTACTAATATTAAGTATATAATGTTCCTATCGATAATACCATATCGTTACCTTAATAATAATATAAATAATTAATATCTAATATAATAATATAAATAATATATAATAATATAATAATAATAATTAATAATAATATTAAGCAATTATTATATCTAAGGTGAATGTCTTAAGAATTTTAGCCAAGTAATAAAACATAAGAATTATTAAATAAATTAATATTTAATTAGTATTCATCAATTTTAGCTAAAGGTTTTAATAATTCTTTACAATAATTAAATAAATCAATAATAATTCATATATATTGTAATTACTACTTATAAATTATGTATTTTTCCACTGAAATATGTCATTGTAATTTGAAGTCTTATAAAACTATAATTATAATTATATTCAATATATCATTTCAATGGTTATTATTATAATTTATAATTACATATAAAGGTTATATAATGATTATATAATCTTATGATGAATTATTAAATATCTATAAATTATATATATTTATGTACTTATATGTAAATCAATGAATTATTATTAATTATTTTATATTTTTTGATTGTCAGTATCGTCCAAATGTTAGGTTTTATAATAAAAGGAATATCAATAATAATAATATGGTATAAAAAATAATAAAATTTAAACTATAATAATAATACTATAAGAATAATAATACAATAATCATAATAATAATAATAATAATAATAATAATAATAATAATAATAATAATAATAATAATAATAATAATAATAATAATAATAATAATAATAATAATAATAGAAATAGCTGTAAAATATGATAAATGATGTATACGATAATAGTTGAGCAGAGCATTGTCTAAAAAATCGATATATTTTTAAAAGTAATCGATGTTTTGATATAAGTATGAAGCATCTCTACCACATGTTAATAAATAATTGCAACAAATACGATATATTTATAAACAACATTATGTTGTTTTCATATATAATTTCTTTTTACGTTTGAAAAGTCAATAAGGTTATGATAAGTTTTTTAAGTGGACGCAGCTTCACCGTGTATAATTAACAAAACTTATTATAAACTAAACTTAATAGGTCCTAAACCGAATTTAAACATAAATTACGATATATTTATAAGCAAGGTTATTCCTCGTTTTCATTTATATTTACTTTTAACGTTCCAAAAATCAGTAAGATTATGATAAGTTTTGTATAGACACAGATTTACTGTGTATACTTAACAAAACTTATTATAACCTAACCTTAATGGGTGATTCTAAACCGAATTTAAACAAAAACAAAATTCGGGTGAGTAAATATATTTGTATATGAGAGAGATTTGGCAGCGCTTTTTCATTCCTCTTACATGGGGAAGAAATATATTTAATAAAAAAAACGGGTATCGGTAAAAATATTGATATTTCTTCAGACTACGCTAGTTTCTACCATTACCAAGTATACTTAGCAGGGTATAGTAAATATTTAAGCCAATTAGGAAATACTGAACTCAATTTCCAACATTTATGTAGCAATTTTGAAAATAATAATTTACAGTTATACAAAATATGGAAATCATAGAAATGGGTCAGAAATAAATAGAATTTATAGAAATACACTTATAGAAACCCGTAATTAACATCGATGATGATAGGTCAATAATAAATTTTAATATGATGATTTTTTTTTTTTATTTTAATAACTTCTTCCAGGTAGAATAGATTAAAATTCTGTGAAAGCTCAAAATCTTATTAGAATATTTCTTTTGAGAAATTTTAGTATACAGGTTAAAAAGTGTTCTGTTAAAGTTTAATATACTAAAATTATTCTTATAAATCTATTTTAAAATGGAAGTTAGAAGCTGAAAATCATTATTGTCCTGACTAAAAATTACTTTGATGATTTCAAGTCATAATGAGTTATAGAACGTTATTATTTTCATCACGTCACTCGTATGGATGTTAATTAAAACAAATAACATATTCCATGAAATTGTGTATTCTTAACTATAGCACGAAACTCTTAGTAATATTTATTTAGTAATCAGTTTTATAATCAAAGACCGAAAGTCTAGGAAAATTTCAGGATATTAGCATCTTTCTTTAACTTTTTTTAGATTTTAAAAGTTATCATGTATTCGAAAATAAAATGTTTGAGTATATAATAAATAATAAATAAATAATTAATAAATATCTAACTTTTGGTAAATTATTTTGAAGTTCTCAAGATTTGAAAGGGCATTAAAATCATCAAATTAAAATTTTGTAAGTAAATATAAAGAATTTATTAACCTTTTAAGTTCTTAAAATTTTAAAAACATATATTATATATACTTATATGATATATATATTATATATATTTATATATAATAATATATATATATATATATAATATATATTATATATATATATATATATATATATATATATATATATATTAATAACTTTTTTTAAGTTATCGTTTAGATTAAAAAAAGACATTAAATAAAGGGAATTGCAATAGTTGGGAGAAAATATTAATATCTCACTTTTTGATTCCATGATTTTTTAAATTAACAAATTAAGTTTTTATTATCATTTTTACGTTTCAAGTTTGTGAAAGGCATTAAATAGTTTAAAGAAAAAAGTTTTTGGAAAAGAGCAGGAAGATAAGATTTATAAAAAAGATATTAATGTTACAACTTCAATAAAATTTTTTGCCAACTAAAATTAATAAACCTTTTTTTAATAACCATTTTTGAGAGTAATTAATTGCAGAAATATTGCCAACTTTTTAACAATGATGACAAATCTAATCAGGTCACTATTATACCAATGTAAAGTATATTGAATTAACGTATATATTTTTAACAATTTTGAATAAATAAAATTGCTGAAATAATATTGATAAATTATTCAAAATTTAATTAGATTGTTAAATTATAATATATACTAAATAAAGTTAATTAAAACAATATAATTTAAAATTTTAAGGTAAAATAAAGATTTTCTGAAAAAATATTGAAACATTAATTATTTGTTTAATAAGATTTAATAATAGGCAATAATATAAGCAAAGTAAAGTTATTAATAGCATACATTTTTTAAAAAATTTTGAAAGTAATTAAATTACTGAAAAAAATATTGCTAACTTTTTAAAAGTTTAATAAGAATTTAATGGACATATTATAAGTAAAGTAAAGATATCAATAACTTATATTTTTTAAAATTTTGAATGTAATTAAATTGCTAAAATAATACGGATAACCTTTTAAAAGTTTAATAAGATTTTAATAAACATAATATAACCGAAGGACTAAAAGATTTGAGAAAATATTAAACTAATAGCATTCTTTTAAAGTTTTCAAGAATTAAAGTTTTATTTTGAGCAATAAACATAAATAAATACTTAAGTAAAACAATTACTTTAAATAATAAGTAAATATATAACTTTTGATACCTTATTTTTTAGTTATCAAGATTTAAGTTAAAGTAATTTATATTAAATTTTAAATTAAGTTAATTTAGGTTAAATTAAATTAATATAAATCATTAAGTTAAAAAGCTGTAAGAAAATATAGAGAATTTAGTAACTTTATAAGTTGTTGATATTTTAATACCTTGACACAATTGGTAGAGTGTCTGAGTCACAATGGCACCGGCAAACTGGGTCTCATTACCTTGTCATGGATCCTAGATAAAATACCTAGGTAGATAGTTTCCCTCTTAAATGTGACACTGCCGGAGTTAGTGAAGAATTTTTACTAAAAGCAAGAACAATAAATAAAAAAATAAAGTAAAACAACCGAAGAATTTAATATTTTATTTTGAGACATTGAAAACGAAATAAATAATAATAATGCGTGAATAATTATTAAATATTAATTAGTAAATTAACTAGATTTTTAAATATTAATTTGTAAGTTACTAACTATTATTTTAAATTTTAATCAGTAAATTAGTAACTATTATTTTAAATATTAATTAGTAAATTACTAACTTTTATTTTAAATATTAATTAGTAAATAACTATCTATTATTTTAAATATTAATTAGTATATTACTAACTACTATTTCACATATTAATTAACAAATTACTAACTATTGATAACTTGCTTAGATGTTTTCAAGATTTTAAAATCCAATTATTCACTAAGGCAAAAAAACGTTTAACGAGAAAATATCAGAATATTAAGTACTTATTTTCTTTTTAAAGATGATTAAGGTTTATTAAAATATAAATTTAAAATAATTTAAAATATTAATAAATATTTTAAATATAAGTAAGGCACAAATATGATGAGAAAATATCAGACTAATATTAACTTTATTAATATTTTCAAGAATTTGAGTTCACTTTGAGCAATTAAAAGAAATAAATATATTGGTATAGTAATTACATTATATAACTAACTTTATGATAACTAATTACAATAACTTATTAAGTATTAAAGATTTTATAAGGATTTAAATTGAATTAAATAATAATTAAATAACTAACTTTTGATAACTTATTTCGAGGTTTTCAAAATGTTTAAGTTCATTATATTCCCTAAAGGGAGAGTATCAAACTCTCATTACGAGAGGTTTAAATTCATTGAACTCGTCACGGCTTGAAATGCAGGATTTTGTCTGTCTGGAGGGACAGCATATGACCTTCGTTGGTAAGGTCAGCTCTTAAAACTAAACAAATAAAATCACAAAGACCGAATATTTTGAGAATTTATCAAAACAATTAAAAAACAAAACAAAAACAAATACGTAGTTAAAGAAATAATTAATATGAATAAATTAAAATAATATCAATGATTATTACTGGTGGCGAAAAATAAAAATGTTTCAATTAAAATTTAAAATTGTTGGATTGAAGTAAAAAAAATATTAATAATTTGAATATATAAAATATAATACATTTGAATGCATGCACATACCCTTGAATGCAAATTTATCTTAACCAATAAATAATGACAAATTAGGGAAGATACAACATATTCAAAATTAAATAGCTTTGTTAGACATATCCTTAATAATACTTAGAAGTTAGGTCTTAAGACGCATGAACTCTCACATATCATAAATCGACTATTCAATAATATAATATTACTTTATATGATATCTTAATATTTTAATGAATGAACTGTACAGTAATAAAATAATAGATCTACTTATTAATAATATAAAAATTAAGTTTATATTTTTTTTACTGTAATAAATATTTAAAAAATTTTGTAGTCCTAATAGCCTATAATAATTAATATTTACCTGATAAAGCTATACCTACTACATGTTTTTTGATTATGTTTTAAAATAAGAATTTTACGTTTGTAAATCATAATTATATATATTTATAGTATTCTTAATACCTGCGTACAATCCTTCAATAGAGGTATATATTATTTTATAATTTATATAATTTTTACCTCATTGAAATATATTTATAAGATAGATAATATATATTTAACATAACGAAGCGCCCTCATATAACTATAATGTGCACGTATATATAATTACTATAGTGTACAGTTTTATAAAGTGCGTTATATTATACTGACTAATAATGCGAGCTTCTGAAACAATTATAGTCAATTTTTATATAGTTAGCGCTCATACTGTTATATATATATATACATATATATACTATATCATATATATATATGTATAAATATATATAGATATATATCATATATATATATATATATATTATTAGTGTACTATATATACTCACTAGTACCCATGAATATATATCATATAGGCCTAGCATATATATATAATATATATTATATATATAATAAGTCTGGGTTATCATAAGTTAAGACAAGGTTGAAATATTATAAATAAAGTTTGTATTGTAAAATGAAAAGTCTTTTACAAAATGTTTATTAAACACCAGCCTTTTTTTTCCAGCTTAAAGTTCAAAAGTGTGGGGGTGATGGCTTATTTAAGAAGGAACTTCTCTAGGATAATTTGCTGACTTAAGGATCCGGACAGCGGATTCGAGCCTGAAACTTAATGTGTTCGCTTCCGGGTTTGCCCCACTTGCCCGATCTTTGAAACTTTACCCAGGCGGTAACGTGTTTTTTGAGGATAACAGAGATGACGTTTTAACTTTCATAACATTGAAAGCCAATTGTTCCTAGTTGCCATTAATTTTCCAAATGAAAACTAATCCAGGTTTGTAAGTAAATATTATCTGCACTTGCCTTTTAAAAATCTTTAAAATTTTCTGTCTTGAAATCTTTACTTAAGAATAATCCTATTGTAGGGTCAGTAGTTTCTTACTTAAGTTTAATTTCTTTTAATAATAAATAATTAATACCCTGTACAAATTTTATTTATCCCCAAGTTTAGATTCGAGAGCAGAGATTGGCACAAAAAGCATCAAATATTTTAAATCAACTGATTTTTTTTACGTTGTTATTATTGTTTATTAAAAAATCATTTTTTTTTTTGTATTTTTTAGCACTTTTTTCTAACATTACATAATTTTAATCCTAGCTATTACCTAATTAATATGTAAGGCTATATTTGTCTACTTAATAACGTAATTCCATCAATGTTTGTAGTTCACAAGTGCATTTTTTTAATAAAAGACAATAAATAAAAATAGAGTACTCAGATAATTGTAGTACAGTATATAAAAAACTATATATACGGTATATATATATATATATACTTATATTATATATATATATATACTATATATATATATATATATATATATATATATATATTGTATATATATATATATATATATATATATATATATATATATATATATATATATATACTAATTACTATCTTAATTTTTTTATTAATTATCTATTTTTTCTTCTATATTTTATTATATATTCTTTATAATAATTATTATAACTCAATATATACCTTTTAACTCTCAAAACTTATTTTATTAATTACATTTAAGAATTTGTTGAATTAATTAATAACCGTAGTTTTATTTAATGCTATACAATATTTTTAATAAAAAATATATAATGAGTATAAAATGAGTTTCTTAAAAAATAAAATATATATAATCTCATATAATAAAAATCTCAAAATATATCCATGCAATTTGCACCTTTGAAATTTAATAAAAGCATACTCACGTTTCGAGTGTACAAAATAATTTAGTATTATTTCATATTTAAAGTTTGTACGTAAAATATTATCGTATTCAATTGTATAATATTTTTATATATTCACATTTTTGGTATATATTTAGTTTATCACAGGCTTAACTCTGAGGTGCAAGTTACTCCTCGGTGAGTAATGAAACGCTCATGGATGCTCTTTCACTATAGACACATCCAGTACGGCTAAAGTATATTTCTTGTATCTCTCTATTTATTAACCAAGCGATGAAGAAAGATATAGGTGTTCTCTCTCTCAACAAAAAAGAATTGTGAATTATAAATAAAAAGATAAAATATAAAATAAATTTTAAAATTACAAAATAATTTTAAGTGAGTAAAACTTCATGTTATATACATTTAATGTGTTTATTTTATTATTTATTAATAATATTTTATAAGATAAACAAATTATTTTTAATTCTATAAATGAGAAAAAAAACTTTAATATATAAAAATAATACCATTTATGGGATAATATGTATGATTATTAAATAAGATCAGTATTCGAATCATTCCTTCTGATATTCTATCAAAGATAATACTTGTGATAAGAATAAAAATTGATGAAAATAGAGCTAAAAAAGATAACTCACAATGAGAGTGTCACGCTAGAAGTAAGATATTCTGTATACTCTGATGTTGGGTTTCATAATTGTTTTACGATTTTGTTTTTTTTAGAATCTCATCGGTAACTGATCAGTTATCACCTGCTTTTATTTTGTTTATTTCTTAATCAAATATTTGAGGCAGCCAAACAACTACATGATTCTGATACTGGCTTTAAACTTCTGAGTCATAAACAGTTTCCTAAAATAAATCAAAAACAAAAACTTCAAATTGATACAAAACCATATCTTTATATGTGCGCCTCGCCTCAATTTGGGCGTAGAAACTTGATTATAAGAATTTTTTGTTAATTTATATAATTCTCTATTACACATAAGACTTATCTCGTAAATAATAAATATTATAAACAATAAAACAAAATAAAAATAATTCTTCTTGAAACAGTCGATTTTTAAATGCTCACCTGTCTTATTGTAAATTGTAATTCATTCTGAGGATACGAAAAATTGTGTTTTTTGTAAATAGTTTATATCATTATATAAACAATTACACTCAGAGATATAAGTCTTGTGTATCTGTCTCATTAGATATTCACAGTTATTATGTAGAAGAAAGTTAAGTATCACAACTTCTGTGAGACGAATGTCATTAATTTGGTACATAAATTATACTCACTTATCTTAGAGTGTTATGAGATAGGGAAGTCAAATGAAAATACTAGATTAACAATTATGAGAACATAGTTCTTAAATCTAGGAGTTAAGGAAACTCATTACTTGTTTCTGGTATAAAGAATTAGTCTTACTTGATACTGAGATCGTCGAAATATTATTTACATTTGATCTAAATTTGTAGATGTGAAGTTTAAGGAATATGAACTGAACTTACAGCAATAAAATTTATTATGGTTGCGCTAATATCTGTGTAAAGTATCACACCTCATTCGTAAGAAATTATACTCTCAAAATACGCTGTGTTTTAAAAATTTGTAAAAGAGTTGAGTAGAAATTGTTTCATTGGTGGAATCATCCTAGACATTTCGTATACTTTATCTTTTTGATTTGTATTGTTTAATAAACGAACTCGGAATTGTCACTCTGTTATTGACGGAAACCTCTATTTGGACCAAGGTAGGAGTTTTTAAGAGCATGTCTTGTCCACGTGGACATAGCTTTTCTAAAAGGAGATCTATCGCCATTACTTGAGCACGCAATAAATTGAAGACTCTTTTTATAACTGCGCGCAGATTTTGCCTTCTGGGAAAGGATTACAAGGAAGAACCTTAAATCCCATTCTCTAGTTGGTGCCGTCTTATCTTTTTTTAACGCAGTTCCAAAGGAAGACGTACATAGTCACTAATAATGCTCAGATCATTTTCAATATCAATATAATGTTATAAGTGATTAACTCTATGTGTGGATACATTGATTATTAATAAACTGTGTGGTGCTATCTATATAAAAATGTACTTACATAATTTTACAATAAATTGGATGTGCTGCATGAATAGCCAAAGACTGCCTGAATCTTGGAAATCTTTAAAGGAGTAAAGAAAACGAGCAAACAGTTGAGGAATATTATAAAGAACATATAGAAGAGCAAGCAAGAGAAGACAGAGGGAAGATAGCGGTGAACAAAAGAAGCATGTAGACCAGAGAGCATGATAAGCATATTCAGACAAGCTGCTTGAAAGAGAAGCTGCGCGGCAACACAGGCCGAGCACAAGAAGACGACGAGAGGGAATACATGATCAACAAGCATGCAATTTTCGAGAACAGAGTTAGCTGCCAAAGAGGCGGCAAGCCGCAAGAGATCGAATCCGTCTACCAGACAAGCTGCTGTTAAAGAGAGGGCTTGAGCTAAAGATAGCTATAATAGGCTTTATAATATGATCAACATAGAGATTTTCATGCCCTCGGAGAAGGGAAAAGAAAAGCGTCACTAGACAGAGGAGGAAGCCAGTATTCAGCCAGACAAGCAGTGTCACTGTGATAAGACAAAGATTGAGTCTGAATTACGTAGAAGACATCCTATTAGAAATATAGATGATGTAATCTTGCAGAGGCTATGAGCTACTAATTAATATATCCAACAACAAGCTGCAAAACGTAAACATTATACAGTTGTATATAGATTTTTTTAGAAAAGCTCTAATTAGGCTTGCTGATTGGACTAAAGGTCCCTCCTTATTATTTCTATAAGATCTGAATATATGCGATATGATATTCAATTAGGACTGTGCTACCTCGAACGCTTTTCGTGTAAGGATGATTCTAGCCTCGCGAGGAATTAATGAAATGGGGTTACTAAAAGAGAATATTGTTATGAAAACATTCATCAACAACAATATAAAGAAACGCTTTACGTACTCAAGATAATCAGTGGTTCTAAGTCTCATTTTACATTTGAGCATGTGTTTCACTCTTCCTTTATAGTCTCTATTTATAAGTAATAGATTCCGAAAAGACCACCGATAAAATTGACGATGCCCTTTCTAGCCTGTTTGCTAACAGTTTGTAACAGAACCCGCGTGGCAGAGAGGGATAGATCACCCTGCCCGTAATAATATTGTCTGATATAACAATAAATCACAGATTTTAGGTGATTACTCTAAAAAAATAAGTGAGTGTCAGAAAAGAATACGAGTGAAACTCTGTAATGAATGAGTAGGAGTGCTCATCGCCTCTCAATCAAACAAAAAATTACAGTTTATACATAGAGCAGCTATCTCACAAGAGATTTAAACGTCATAAAAATTTGTACAAATGGACAGAAACTAAAGATGCGGAAGTTATTATTCATTATAAAAAAAAGCGAATATAAAATATAAAAATCAAAATTACAAAAAATCTTGCACAAAATTATTGTTCTTCTTATAATCAGGCAATTTTTTAACTATGCCCGAACAGAACTTTTTTTAGCAGACAAATTTTATTAACCTAGTGAGGAAATAAATACGTTCTAAGATATTAAATTGAAAAATTTATGAAATTAGTTTCATAGATTGAAGCTAAATACAAATGAAAGACGATGATGTGTAAGCTTTCACCGGAGAGAAAAACAAATATACGTCTCTTCTGACACCTACTCATCAAATTTGTTTGTTATGAAACAATCACGATGTTTTCCTTATAGGCTTTCTTATAAAAATAAAAATTAGTGGGCCTGCATTGGGCTCAGTTTGTAAAACTGGTGATTTCTAAGAAGAGAAAAGAAGAATACATTTTGAAAGTTATGTAAGACCCTAAATGATTTTAAGACCATAAATTTAATCATAGTGGTTCCTCAATGTTTTCTCTTTTTTGTTAGGGCTATATCTCAAATAAGACTCTCGGTGAGGTGTCAGAGGATATGATGGGACTCACAAGATTTGTGTATAGTGGATTATATTTAAGAAATTTTCTCTTTTAGCTCAGAGCTATAGCCTATATTTCCTGACAGAAATACAACTTAATAATAATACCTGAACTAATAACATATAGTATCATAATATAAAAGTAACCTGGATGTGACAACGTCACCAAAAGGAACTTGAAAAATCTTGAGATTGTTAGTAAGAACCCACAAAAAACTGTGAGGAAACCTAGGCTTTGCGTAATAAACTTTTTTAAGTTCCTATGAAGAGATTAACGCAGAAGACCACATTTTAGGGAGTTTCAGATCTAAGTATATTGTTTAGCCTTTCATTATGTATTATCATTCTCTTATCACGAGGCGGAGCTCGATTGCATATATAAATTAATCACTCTGTGATTTTTTATAAAGAACATTCAATCTCGGTACGCTCAGAAGAAACCGGTGACACCTCGCAAACGTAGATTTTCACAACAAAAATATAATTCTCGGTTATGATTTGCTGTAATTTAGTGTCATTGACTGTTTTCAGTGGAATTAAGTATACTCCTTTTTCGTACAGTTATAATATATAATATAGTTTCGCATAGTTAGTAAAGTGAGATGATTGAATAAATGTTTATGACCTATAAACATTTCTTTTGAATTGAATTTAATATTCATCGTATGTTCACTCGAGGATAATAAGGATTTTAAATATTGGATTATTATATTATTATATATTATTTTTACTCATGATATAGATATAAACGTATATTAGGACTACTCGAGTACTTAGTGACTACTATTCAATATTGTATTTAAAAAAAAGAATTTGTACATAACGGTCTAGAACCCAGAGTAGTAAACTGGGAAGAGGAAACGGATACTAATTTGTAATCGTAACACACACTAATCACTAGCATATCTCAGACGATATTAGCTAAATCCATCCCACTCATTACTTTTCTCATAGTTTACTTTATATTAATGCTTATCAAGATACAGTGTTCGATTTACCGCCACCTCAACTTATTTAACTTAAGCTAAGTGATTCGCATGATGTGTGAAAGCACATGAATCGCCTGGACCCGAGGTGCCTATTATTAAGTTAAATTTGGTGATTTATATAAGGTTAATTGTGAATTCCGAGTTAGAGAAGTTCTGGGGCTTTATAAGCTTAGGGCAATTGGATGAGGCGAATTCCGCTCTGTCACAATTGTGTAGTTGAAGTTTGGGATGTTTGGCAGGTTTATACATTTAAAATACGTCGTCTGCTTGTCATTTGTTTAAAGTCTCATTGTTACTGAGCGCGCCAAATCTTCGCTGTATTTTTATGTTATGGTTTCATGGAGAAAGAAAGCCGAAAGCTCATCGTTTTGCGAGGGGGGGTCATTGAGGGTGGGGGTGGTGCACCCCCGACCAGTACAAAAGAGGGCGGGGCGATTACACCTGCTTTCATTTGCGCGCCCCAGGGGGGGGGGGAGAGAAATCAATGAGAGAGTTTTCACCGGTCGGGATTTAGGAGCTTACACAACCCGATGTTCTCAATGATGTATGAAATAATAATCCCATAGTTTGTCGACTCGAGTTTTTAATGTAAAATTTAACTTATACACAATAATAAATGTTAGAAGAGACCCAAAAACGAATATCAAAGATGAAAAGATAATTACAATTAAAATAAGCTTGCATGTACATCAAAACTAACAGTAAATAGCTGATAGTCAGTTGAAAGTTTTTGACTTGTAGATCATGCTTATATTTCATGGGGGTATTTACATTGTTTTATTAATTAAATTCATATAGTTTGTTGAGTGTATTTACTACTTGACCTCGGAGTCATACCGCTACTATGCGACCTCATCAAGGTCATATTCTGATATTACTTGACCTCAGGGTCATACTGCTACTACTTGACCTCATTTGGGTCATATCGACACCACTAATATTCCTCACCTAACTTTGAACATTGGTTGTAAATGACATCATGTGAGTCATCATTATTCATACCTAACCTAATTTATAAATTAAAGTTAATAGGAATTAGCTTCAACATTTTTGAGATTAACTATCACATCCGGGTCAATTCTTTATAAAATTGAGGTGTGTTGATCTCCTAGCAAGCAATTTAAGGATTGCATTTCCCAC
>JABUQX010040053.1:0-15834 GCA_015478945.1 Trachelipus rathkii | reverse complement strand
GGATGTGGGTAGTAAACGGGGAACGGGTGAAGAACGGGGAAAACTGGGTGGAGACGGGGAAAACGAGTGGGGACGGGGACGAGAGTTGGTAAGAACGGGGAACGGTGGGAAGGGGGAAAAAAGAAGGGTTTGGGGATGACGGGGAACGGGGTTGTGGAGACGGAGGATAAGGGTGATGGAGAGACGGGGAAATGGGGTATGGAGACGGGGGCAAGGGGTGGGACGGGGAAAGATGGAAGAATGGGGAATGGTCGGAGACCGAGAGAGACGGGGTTGGAAGATTACGGGGGAAAATGGGTTGGAGAGAGGGAAACGAAGTGGGGAGAACGGAACGGGTGGAGACGGGGATGGAGATTGGGACGGGGAACGGGAGGTAGGAAAAGAACGGGGAGAAGAAGTTGGAGACGGATGGAATTGGAGTTGGAAGAGGGAACGGGGGTTGGAAGACGGGGAAAAATGGGTTGAGAGAAAATCGGGGAAAAATATAATGCTCTGGTTTTTTTAGCTTGATTTCGATCGTTCTTTTCGTCTTTTTACCGAAATACTCCTTGAATGTATATATAATAGTAAGTCGGGAACCTATTCGTAGTGGACGTGGGAACGAAGTGGCCGGGGAACGGGGTTGGAAGGAAGGGGGAAATAAACGGAGTTGGAGACGGGGAGAGTTGGAGGACCTGGGAGGAAGGGTGGGAGACGGGGGAAACGGGTGGATGACCGGGGAGAACGGGGTGGGACGGGGCAACGGGTGGAAGACGGCGTGGGAACGGGTGGAGACGGGGCGGGTGGTGGCAAGATGGGACAGCTGGACGGGGAACAGAGTTGGAGCATACGTGGGAACGAGTGGAGACGGGAGGGAATGAGACCGACGCGGAACGAGTGGAGACGGGGAATCGAGTGGAGACGGGGATCAAAAATCTTGGGTTTTTTTAAGTATGATGAGCTTCTTGATTTCTTTATGCACCTAATTGGCATTTCGATATATTTATATTTATTCAGAATCAATTGCGTCTCAAGTTTACTTATTTTGTAAAGGAAAATATTTTTCAGTACGTCGTGGAAGTTAGGGGCTTTGCAGTCATACAGTTTTTGTAATTATAAACACATGGCCCCAGCATGGCATTTCCGTAAAAGAAGAGAAATGACCGAATGAAGAATGGTTAGAACTTAGCCAAGCGCCGCCAACAGATCAGATTATCTAGGTTAAGTAAAAACTCATTTCTCCATAATCACAACTTTCTGTTCATGCAGGCAGTTATTAATTTATAAGAATAGAAAGACGAACGAGAAATAAGAAAGTAGTCCTTGTGAACAGCCAATAAAAAAATAATAGTTGTACTCATTTCACCATCATCAATTTAATAGCTATATCGGGCCATCAGAAAGTTGTAACTCCATTCTTCCCATTCATTTTGCCTTTCGGCCTTCGAGTTGGTAAAATCATTCTTAATTCCAATTTTGCTTTCGGGTCTGGATAAGTTTGTACTCAATTCTCCATTTCAATTTTGCGTTTTATCGGTCCATCCGAACTTGATAACTCATTTCTTCCATTATTTTGGTTTCCTGGCTTTAATAGCGAATCACACGGAATGAGAATGAGTTATAGCTAGCCGAGCCGAAATGATAGTTCTGTTAAGAATTCTAAACTCTATATTTACTTTAGGAATTAAAATCAAAAGTTACAATGTACAAACGAAGCTAACGAAATTACACATATATTTAATTTCAACTGTGGTATACAAGTTTGAAAATTATAAGCCTGTCAATATATTATGGCATTTTACATTTGGAAATTTCCGATCTTAAATTCTTTGTAGTAACAGGGAACAGGAAAGATCACAATTTGTGCAAACGATATATTCGATAAAGGGGACGAGTTTGATCCGAGTCTTGTTGATTTTAAAAATTTGGTAGAAAAAAATAATGGTCGTACGTAATGCAACAATCTATCAATTAGTTATGACCTATTGTAAGGAGGCATGCTAGTTATGCGGCCTAAATTCCGTTTTATTGGATTTATTTTTTTTCTGGTGGAAATATCTAAGAAAACCAATTTAAATTTTTTGTTGCAAAAAGCATAATAATGGGAAAAGGGTTTTTTGTTACCATAACGTTACGCAAGGGGGGACCTAGGGTTTTTTTCGGATTTTTAGGAATTGGATCAGGACCGTACCAACTTATGAGGAGTACCTAAGGACACTACGACTGATTTTAGTTGTACGATTTCTCAAATTATTCCTGAGTAATTGATCGGTTTTAAAATGCATGTTTATATATTCAAAAGTAATTCATTCTCATTCAATTTGTTTCTTCGGCTTTAAATACGGATCACCGGATGAGAAATGAGTTATAGACTTAAGCCGAAGCGAAAAAAATCGATAGTTGTAAGAATTCAATCTTATACTTTGAATAATCCAAAGGTTACAAATATACAGCATTACGAAGTAGAGATTAGGTAAACGTTTGAAAAATTGTGCAAGTCATAACAAGTTGGAAATATAAGCCTGTCAATAATATGGCATCTTACACTTCTGGAAGTTCCGATCTAAATTCTTTGTTAGTAAAGGGAACAAGAAGATCAAAATTTTGTGCCAAAAACGCATAATTATCGCACAAAGGGGAAACGTTAGTTGTGATTTTAAAAATCGTAGAAAAAATAATGGTCGTACTAATGCAATTAAATCTTATCAATTTAGTTTCTATGTAAACTACCTTGAGGGCGCGTAGTCTAAGGGCCCTAAATTCGTTATTTTTTTTTATTTCTGGTGGAAAATATTTCTAAAGGGAACAATCAATTTAATTAAACGTAAAGAGGTGAACATTTTTGGGAAACGGTTTTTTTTGTTTCCATCACCTTACGCAAAGGGGGGAACACTTAGGGTTTTTTCCGGAATTTTGAAACTTGTTTCCCAGGAACCCGTACCCCCTTTTAAACTTAGAGGAGTAATAGGACCACGATGATTTTAGTTGTAGTATTCAAATTATTCCTGGGTTATTGCACGTGGTTGCCGCCATGGTTCTAAAAATTTCAATGACACTAGCAGTGAAAGTAAAAATTATAGGGTGGTTGCATACTACGTTGGTAAATCATTATTTTGGTTTTTCCGACAATGAATAGATTTTGGATTTCTTAGCACCAATTGGCAATTTTCCGTTCCGATATATTTTATTTTATTTTTCAAAAAAAAGTTACAATTAGAATTTTTTAAAAGATAAATATCTTTCCCGGTAACGTTGAAAAGTAAGGGGCTGCAGGTCATTCAGTTTTGAATATATAAACATGGAAACTGGATCTTTCAATTAAAAAGAACAGTGGGAAATCGCACCGATGAAATGAGTTTAGACTTGCCGAAGGCCGAGACGTAGATAGTTGTGGAAAATTCAAACTCTAATCCTATAACTAGATAATAAAGGTTTAAATAGTACATACGTTAGTAGTTCTAAACATACTTTAATTTAAAACCAGAGCCCCTTGTTTTTAGGTTCATAACAGTTTTTGAAAAATATAAGCCTGTTCATATTATGGCTTTACCCTTCCTGGAAAATTTTCCGTCTTAAATTCTTTGGTGAGTAAACGGAAACAGAAGATAAAATATTGTGCCAAAAAACGCATAAATATATGCAACTACAAGGAAAACGATCTTACCGTTGTGAATTTAAAAAATTCGTAGAAAAAAAATATAATGGTCGTATTGAAAAATTAAATTTACAATCTCTAATCAAAATCTTTTAAATGACTTACTTGTTAACGTTTGTTGTTATGTCAGGATAAAATTCGTTATTTTTATTTTTATTTCTGGGTGACATTTTCCTAAAGGGAAATAAAAACAATCAATTTAATTTTTTGGGGCAAAAATACCCAAAATAAAGGGAACGGTTTTTTGGTCCAGGCAAGAAAATTAATTTAAAAGGTTACAAAGTTACATAAATTTTCACGTTTGAATAATATAACCTGTGTTTTCATTTATGGCATTTTACACTTCCTGGAAAATTTCGATCTAAATTCTTTGTTGAGTAAGGGAAAAAGATAATTTGGTGCCAAAACGCATAATATAATCGCGCTAAAGGGAACGTTACCTTGTGGATTTTAAAAATTCGTAGAAAAACTCTTGCGTGAAGCATTTTTCCCAATTGCAGTTCGGCAGAATTTTTATACGCCGATAAACTCTCGCGTTGTGTGAACTTTCATTATTTCTTCAACGTATAGTTTTCCTTAAAAAAAACACTTTTTCTAACGATAAGATTAAATTCGTGGTAAAATTCCATATTTTCGTGATGCGAACTACCGCGGTTTTTGTTAAAAATTAAGAAATCGATTCTCGCGCGGCGATTTACACCTAGTGGAATTATTTTGCGAAAAAAACGAACTGCGTGAGATTTTCCATCGAGTCCTCGGAGAATTTTTTTAATTCGCTTCTATATATATATAAACTCGCGTGGAAATTTAATTAATTTACCTTAACGTATAGTTTTTTCTTAAAAAACCTTTTTTTACGATAAATTAATTCGCGTGTTTAATTCCCTATATGTGTATTACACTGATAACTCGGCGCTTTTTTGCTTTATAATAGAAACATTCTCCAGCGCTTAAACCAATCTTCGCGTGGAATATTTTGCTTAAAACACACGAAACCGTCGCGTGAGAATTCTCCTATCCGAGTCTTCGGTGGATTTTTTTAAAACGGGCGCAAAAAAGGAAAACCTGGTGGAATATTCCAACAATTTCTTATCGTAGTTTTTTAATTTTATTAAAAATTTTTTCTACGGTTAAAATAAAAATCGTGTAAAATTCCTTATTTTTATACGTAACCTTCGCGGTTGTTGTAAAAGAAACGATTCTCGCCCGCCTTAAAACAAACCCGCGTGGAGTGTTTGTTTTTCGAAAAACGAAAACTCGCGGCCGATTTTCCATTGATATCGCTCTGGGTGAATTGTTTAATGCGCATTAAAAAGGAATAACCTCGCGTTGGGTAATTTTTTTACCGGTAATCTTGCTTTTTAGTTTCTTCTTCTACAAAATCACTTTTTTTTATACGACGTTAATCAACAAAACTTGAGTTAAATATTTTCTACTTTTTCCCGGGTAGCGAACTTTTTTGGCGGTTATTTTGATTAATAGGAAAACGTATTCTTACGCGCAAATTAAAACAACCCAACGTGGGAAATATTATTTGATGATAAAAGGTAAGGAATTAATGTAACCCACCTTTCCAATCGCGTGTTTTTTGGATTTTTTAAATCGTTAAAAAAGGAAAACGTCCGCGTTGTAATTACTTGTTTTTTATTCGATGTTGTTAGTTTTCCTATTTAATCTATAAAAAAATTGCCCTTTTTTCGACTTAAAGAAGTCTGGCGTAATATTCTATTTTTTTGCACAAAATTTGAAACAATTTTTGACCTAAAGATTTAGAAGAAAAGCGGACAAACTCAGGTTAATTTTACTTCGTTTTCGTTTACGGATTTTTTTAGTCTAAAAGGGAGACCTCGCTTCGGAAAATTTACGTTTTTTTCCGAGCAGTATAGTAATAGCTTTAATTATGCTTTTTTTTCACGCCTTAATAGAAAAAATCAGGTGATGTTTTTAAGTAATTAATCGGTGGTTTTTTGTTAAAAGAAAGAAATCAGATTCCACGGAGATTGAAACCATATCCGACGTGGAAATATATGATATTAGATGTTTCGATCATGCTTTTTTTAAAGTATTGAATAAAAATAAAATCAAAAAAATACTTCGCATCGAAGGATGGAAAACTTAAAAATTTCTTCGAAATTAAACGTTAATTTTAATTTTGCTGTTAAAATATTTTTTCCTCCTCAGTATATTTGATGATGTACTCCAAATTTATTTGATGAAATCATTGATAGTGTTCGTCTTGGACATACATTATAGGTGAATGATTCGTTTTGTATTCCAATCATTCTAGTGTTTTCATTTTCTTCTCACACCTTTAAAAACTAGGTTTGAGGAGGGTTAACGAAGAAAAGTTGTAAACGGCATAATTTTTGCTTCTTTTCAGCTCAACGAAGTATCGGCGATTGTTTCCATGAACAAGCCCCATGCTCTAGGTAATTGTATTGCTCTAGTGCTAGGTCATTATGAATTAAGCGGGCTGACGTTTTTTTTCGGTCCGGTTACGGTCGATATAAGATTGGGGTGGTGGCTGATATGGTAAACGAACAAATCTTCTCGCCCAGTTTGACCACATTCTGTGTACAACCCCAAAACGATACGGATCGAATGTTCGCTCTACGTCATACGTATAGCGTTTTGTGTATGCGAAGATCTATAAAATAAAATAATGCTTTCGTTTGTAGTGGCAGTTTCATACGATCTAAAAGGTCAAGTCTTCTCTAGCATATATGGGACGAGCTTCGGGATTTTTTTCAAACCTAATACAGTTCCTCCTTCTCGTACCGACGCACCCTTGTTTAGCATTCCTCAAGATAATTTTTTTTTTTTAAGAACGAGTCTTTTTTTCTGCCGTTAAATTATTGAGAAAAGCACTGCACTATCCTTGGTAGAATATACGCCTTATTGCAAAACTTTGCTTGCATCCTTTATTCTTTTGGTGGTGTCCAGCGAGGCCCAGGTTTGATTGAAGGATACATATTTTAATATATAATGCAGGTTCCTCATTTCGCGGAGTTTAACTACTATTGTTGGTGGGTCCGATTGCCAGGAAGGAGGAAAATGAAGAAGGATATTAAAGGTTTTTCCGCTTTTATTAACAAAAAATTAATATGGTGGCGTCTATTTTTTTATTAAAAAATTATTTTTACTAAAAAATAATTTTTTTAATTTTACCTATTTTATAAAGTTTTTTAATTTTTATAAATTGCAGTTTTTTTTATCATTTTATAAATTTTCTTTTTTTCTGAAGAAGTTTTTGATTGAATTTGTTCGCGGGAGTTGGTTTTTAAGTTTCCGTCGACGCAAGATTGCTTGAAACGAATACCTAGGTAGTTGAAATAAACCTCCAAATATAAAATTCGTGGAATAATAACAAATTTCTTTCGGTGGTCTATCAGCTCTTCGGTAACGTTGTATTTCGCTGCATTTTTTTAACAGTTCGGAGCATGAAGATAAATGGTGGGGTAATTCTCGCCGAAGTAGAGACCCCTGCGCTAACTAACGTGATTAAATTATTACTCTTATCTCCGCTTTGATAGGTCGAAGGTGCTTAAGTTGCGAAAATTGCTGAAACTTATCCACACAATCCTTCGAAAAAAAAACTCCGCGGGTAAAGGAACTGATAGTATTTATTTTGCAAGGACCATGCTCCGAGAAGTAAAAAGTAGAGCGTTTTATATGTTTTTTGGTGCTTTGCGCGTTGCCGCTGAGGACTCCGTATTGTATTACCCGGTGGTAAAAAATTTATTTCTTTATTTTTGTTAATGCAATTTATTTTTTTTAATTTAGTGATCCCGACGATTGAGCGTTGTGAATTTTAAATTTTGTTAGAAAAAAAATATGTGCGTACCTACTGTATTTTCATTATGGTAATTTAGAAATGTTCCCACTAGAGACTTTCTTAGGAGCTATGGCTTAGTTTTTCGTGGGGCCTATTGTTATTTTTTTTATTTCTGTGGAACAAAATTTGTTAAAGGGAGAATAACTTTAAATTTTTGGGCTAAAAGCCACAAGTAAGGGGATCGGTTTTTTTGGTCCCATACTTAGAATAACATTAAAGGTTCAATAGTAGAACGTAGTAGGTTCCACAACATACTTTAATTTAAACCTGCACAGATGCTTTTGGATTAAAAACGTTTGGAAAATATAAGCCTGTCGAATATTATGGATTTACACTTCTGGAAATTTTTTCCAGATGTATTCTTTGTTGTAGTACAAAAAGGGAAAAGTACGAATCAAATTTGGTGCGGAACGGGGAACGGGCTGGAGAACGGGGAACGGGGTGGAGCGGGATACGGGTGGGAGATCGGGAACGGTGAGACGGGGAAACGGGTTGGAGACCGGGGTGAACGGGTGAGAACGGGGAAATGGTTGTAGACGGGGAAAAATTTCGGGTTTTTTTTCAGCTGATTTCGTTGATTTCCTTTTCGCCTTTTTTCCCGAAAACTCGTCGAATGATAATAATATTATGGTAGGAACATTCGAAGTGACGGGGATAAGGGGTGGAGACTGGAAACGGGTGAGACGGGGGAACGGGTGGAGACGGAGGAACGGGTGGGGACGGGATTCGGGGTGGAAGAGCGTGGGGAACGGGTGGAGACGGGGAACGGGTTGGAAGACCGGGTAATGTGCTGGAGACGGGAACGGTGAGAACGGGGTAAGGAGTGGAGTCGTGGGCATGCGTGGGACGGTGGGTAACGGGTGGGAGGACGGGGGGTGGGTGGAGAAACGGGACGACGTGAGATAGGGAAGGGTTGAGGACGGGGAATGGAGTGGGAGACGCGGGGAAACGGGTGGGGAGAACGGGGAACGAGTTGGACGGACGGGAACTGAGTGGAGGATGGGGAACGGGTGGGAGGGGAAATGGGTTGGTGCGGGGACGAGTGGAAGGGAAACGGGTGGAGACGGGGAAATGAGTGGAGAACACTCGGGAAGGGTGGGGAGAACGGGGGTGAACGGTGGAAGACGGGGAATGGTGGTAGAGGGGAAGGGTTGAGCGGGGAGATGGGTGGGAAAGACGGGATAAAATCTCGGTTTTTAGCTGGATTTTCGATGATTTTCGTTTTTTTTTCAACGAAATACTCATTGAATGATAATAATAGTAAGTTCGGACCATTCGATGTGAACAGGGAACGAGTGAGACCCGGGAAACGGGGTGGAGACGGGGACGAGGTGAAGAGCGGTGGAAACCGAGTGGAGAAGGGAACGGTTGGGAGCACGGGCACACGGGGTTGGTGGAGAGTCGGGGGAACGGATGGAGACGGGAAACGGTTGGAGACGGTGGAACGGTGGAGGGACGGGGCGGGTGGAGAACGGGGAAGTAATGAGCGGGGAAAACAGCGTTGGGGGACGGGTGAACCGAGTTGTAGACGAGGGAACATTTGGGTTGGAGAACGGAACGGGGTGGAGACGGGTGAAACGAGTTGGATGATACGGGGGGAATTGGAGTGGAGACGGAACGGTGGAGACGGGGTATTGGGTGGGACGGGGAAAAATCTCAGATTTTTTGCTCGATTTGAAAATTCGGATTCTTTCGCATTTTTTTCCGGGAATTAATCGATGAATGATAACTTAATAATAAGTTAAGGTTAATATAAGGACCAATATGAGTGAACGGGGAATCGGTGTTTTGGGAAGTAACGGGGAACGGGTGGGGAGACGGGAAGGTGGAGGACGGTAAGCGGTGGAACGACGGGGGTAAAGGGTGGAAGACGGGTGGATACTGGGTGAGACTGGGGAACGGGTGAGACGGGAACGGTGGAGAGGCGGGGTATGGTGAGACGGGGGACGGGTGAGTACGGGAACCGAGTGGAGACGGGTCTTCGAGTGGGAGCACGGGTGAACGGGTTGTGGAAGACGGGGGAAATGTGTGGGAGACGGGAACCGAAGTGGGAACGGGGAAACGGTTTATGGAGAATAGGGAATGAGTTGGAGACGGGAAACGGGTGGAGACGGGGAACGAGTGGAAGACGGGGAATGAGTGGAGAGGGGGAACGGGCGCGGGTGGAGACGGGAAATGGGTGGAGACGGGGATAAATCTCGGTTTTTTAGCTGATTTCGATAGATTCTTCGTCTTTTGTTCCGAAATAACTCAATTGATGATCATTAGTACATTAGGGGATCGCTATTCGAGTGGACGGGCGAGTGGGAAGACAGGGGAACGGGTTGGAGACGGGGAACGGTGGGAGCAACCGGGACGAGGTGAGACCGGGCCCATGTTAGTGGAAAATATGGAATTGGGAGAAGAAAGAGGAATTAAGGAAATGGGTGACGAAAATAACAGATTGGAGAACGGTACGGGGCTTATGGAAGATGGGCAAGAGTGGAGAAGGGGAACGAGTGAGACGGGGATACGAGTGGAGACGGGAGCTGGTGGAGACGGTGGATAACGAGTGGAGCGGGGAATGAGTGGAGACGGGGAAAAAATCTCGGTTTTTTAGCTTTATGATAGTTTTTGTTTGATTTCTTTAGCAATAAATTGGCCATTTCCAGATATTATTTAATTTCATATTTGAAAAAAAGTTATAAGTTACCATGTTTTAACGGAAATTATCCTTTTTATTCCAGAAACCGATAAAAAAAAACCGACGAATGACGTTTCCTTATTTGAAATATATAACATGGCAGCCAATGGGCATCTTTCGGTTAAAAGAGAGAGAATTGCGACGCGGAATGAGTAATGAGTTAGCTTTGCCGAAGCCGAGAAGCGTCGATAGTTTTGTAAAATTACTTCTCATCATATCTTTTGCATTCCTGGGTTTAATTAGTGGATCGACCGAACGAGAATGAGTTTAGATTAGGCAGAAGGCAAAAAAAATGATAAGTTTTGTAAAACTCATTTGCCAACATTTCAATTTTTGCTTTCGCGTCGGAAAGTTGTAACTGCATTCTCATTCAAATTTTGCCTTTCGCTCGAACGTTGTACAATCATTTCTTATTCAAGCTTCTTCCAAACTCTTACTACTTCTGTTATTACATCGTTTTGTCCTATGAGTTACTCGAATATGTATGATCGGCGTAAGTCCAAATTGTTGGTTTTCTGTTACGCCATATCTATGGAAGCATTAATATCAATGTACATTTAACATAAAAAAACAAACTTTAAATTATATTACTCTTGCTTTTCTGTGTTGTTTATCATTAAATTATTCATTCTAACTTTCATAACAGTACCTTACAGATTAACAGAATCAACAGCATATTAGTATAAAAATATTTTAAGATTTTCTATAGTTTTTTTTTCTCTCTCCTTCGGTAAGCAATGTTTTGGAGGCCACATTTAATTCACCAGAGTTGGGAGGGTGGGGGGAAACAATAAAATATAATCAAAGGAAGATTTTTTTCGATACAATAGGTTGAAGAACAGTAAAGAATTTTAGAGAGTTGTTAGTTTAAAAATCGATAAGGCGAACTAACTTGCTTAAACATTTAAATGAACTTTATTGTTTGTCTTTGCAAATTCGTAAAGAGACCTTTTCCATTTTATCATAATTCTTACAATTCTTAGTTCTTAAATTCTCTTCACAATGACACTCATCTTGAGCCACATTTTATCATTTGCGTTATTTTTATATCAATTTCTTCTCATTAGCTTTTAGTTCACACGCACACACAAAGACACGCATATATATATATATATGTATATAATATATATATATATATATATATATGTATATATATATATGTATATATAATAATAATAACATATATATATATATAAATACTATAATATAATAATATATATATATATCTTCAACTATAATGTATATATATATATATTTAATAATAATATATATGTATATATATATATATATATATATATGTATTAATAATAATATATATATAAATATGTAATAATAAAAATAATATATGTATATAATAATAATAATAACTCTAATAATAATATAATAATATATATATCAAACAAGACCAATGTAAGTAATAAAATAACCAATAATATAATATATGTATATATATATGCATATTAATATATATATATATATATATATATATATATATTTATATATATATATATATATATGCTAACTAATAATATATATATATATATATATATATATATATATATATATATAATATTATATAATATATATATATTTATATATATATATAATATATATATATATATATATATAATATATATAATAATAATAATATAATATATACTTTTTTACGTATTTTTAATTACTTATGTATATATAATCTATATATACTATATATATATATATATATGTAATAATATGTTTATATCTAAAATATAAAATAATAATATATATATATATATATTTATATATATATATAATAATAATATATATATATATATATGTATAATAATAACAACAACAATAATATATATATATATATATATAACATATATATATATTGCTTAATAATAACATATATATATTTGCTGCTCATATATATATATATATATATACTTAACCATATATATAATATATATATTTATATATATATAACATATACTATACTATCTTTACCATATATATACATATATATATATATATATATATATATATATATATATATATATATATATATATATATATATATATATATATATATATATATATATATATATATATTCGTTGTCTCTTTTGAAAAATGTCAAAGATCCACACCCAGTCAACCAGAGGTGGAGAAAGTACATTACATAATCATATAATTTAAGGACGAATAAGTCAAAATCAAGAAAGTCAAAGTCAAGAGTAAGTCAAAGTCAAGAGTAAGTCAAAGTCAAGAGCAAGTCAAAGTCAAGAGTAAGTCAAAGAAGTGTCATAGTCATACCATTAGACTATATGTATCTTAAGGGTAAGTATAGTTATTAAGTCTAGGATAAGAGATCTGGAAGGAGGAAGAATGTGACCGTGTGAAAAAAAGTCTCTCACTAGATCTTTTCAAAGGAGCAGGTATGCGAATAGAAAGTTTAGAAGAGCGGTGTTCAAGGTCATAACAATAGTGTAAGTAAAAAGAATGCCTCAATAGTTCGAGGGACAGAAAGGAAGGGGAACAAATTGGAGTGGGAGAATTAATTAAACAAATAACTCTAGACTCCATCATTTCATAAAGAGTCATTTGAGTCACAGTGATTGGGCAACCTTAGACACGTGTTTCATACTCCAGATAACGACTGACGACGCATTAAACTATTAGGTTAGGTCCTACTGGTGGGCTATTAAGTCTAGGTTAGGATAAAGTTTAGTTAGGTAGGCACAGATTTAATATAGCTATTTCTGTTGTGTGAAGAAACTCTGAAAACGCCTCAGGACATCTAATTTCATAGAAGTTTGCTTTGAGAGAAACAATGATATTCTTTCAACAGATAATAAGAATATTAAGAATAGGGCAAGGTTTGAGGTAATGTTTTTGAAAAAAAAAATAGTTTTATTGAAGTTAATTTAGAGAAGACGAGCAAATAGATGAAGAAACTGAATTTTAGAGTAATTAAAATTATCAGATATCAAATGATCTAAGACAGTAAAGTGGGGTGCGCGTGCCCCGGGGGTAAGCAAAGTGATACTTAGGGTACACCAAAGAAGTAGGCACATGATCAATAAATATATATATATATATATATATATATATATATATATAATATATTGTATTATATTACATTACATTACATTTCATTACATTATATTACATTACATTACATTACATTATAACATATTATATTATATTATATTATATTATATATATATTATATAATTATATATTATATTATATTAATATATTATACTAATATATTATACTAATATTTATATAATGGTATACTTATATCTATATTATATTATATTTATATTATAGGGCCTGGTAAGGCGGGTTCCTATAACTTACTAATTATTTTCGCCTTAGGGGTACGCGATCAAAAAAAGTTTGGAGATCGGTGCTGTAGAACAATCCTCATAACATCATATATTTGAAAGTTATTGGGTTTTCTTTTAAAATGAAAAATAATGAGGGATGGAATCGTCAGTTAGATTGTTGAGAGTTCTCCTTCTTATTCTTTCTAAACGAGGAGCGACTGAGAAAATAAACAAATTCCTATAGCACTCTCTGCGTTTCCTCTCTCATAGCAGAAGAATATAAAAAAAGTTGAAGAATTATGTAGGCCGAGAAAGAAACTAGGTAGTACAGGATTACTAATTAAGATTCGTTAGAACAAATATCTTCGATAAGATACAACCAATATAAGAGAAATATTCGTCAGAACTTTACACTCTTATCTATCAATAAATAACTCTCAGATTAAATAGATATAAATACTTATTATTGTTTAATAACATCTTTTAGAAGGATAATTGTACATAATTATTATTTGATATAAGAACCATACAGAACATATATTATAGAGAGGAGACGAGACACCCAAATATAGACCTTATTGAGATATCCTTCAATTTCTCTCTATATCTCAGACTATATAAAATATAATGAACTAATATTATATATATAATAGATATAATAAATATATATAATATATACGTAATATATAGTAATTATTATTAAATATATATATATATATATATAATATATACTATATATATATATATGATATATACTATATAAAATATAGTATATATATAGATATATAATATAATAAATATACAAATAATATACAAAATATAATATATAACATAGAATAATAATATATATAATACTATATATTATATTATACTTTATATGTATATTAACTATATATATATATTTATATATTATAATATATATATAATTATATATACTCATATATATATATGATATATATATATATTAATATATATACTATATATATATACTATATGTATATAATATATAAACTATATAAATATCATATATAATATATTAAATTATATATATATTACACTATATTTAAATAATATATATACTAGCTATATTATATATATATATATAAATATAGTATATATATATATATATATATAATATAGTATTTATATAAATATATATCATATATAGTATATATATATAAATATATATAATAATATATATATATATTCTATATATAATATCTATATAGTATATATATACGATATATTATATATATATAATATATTACTATTATATCATATATATATATATATAGATATATATAAGTATTATGATATATATTATATATATATATATATATATATATATATATATTAGATATATATATATTATATATATATATATATATATATATATATATATATATAAGAGATAGAGAGAAAAGGAGGAGTCTCATAGGAAATTTTTTTTTTCTCGTCTCCCTCTAATATATTATGCTACATTTGCAATTCCTTCGTAAAGATGTTATACAGTTCTTCTGAGAGTTATTTGAAGAAGTGTAAAGTTCTGAAAGATATTTCCTCAGATAGACCACTGTATTTTAACATCTTTAGAAGGACACTTGCCAATCGGTAAGCATAAAATATATTACGAGGGAGCGAGAAAAAAATAAATTCCACTATGACGACTCTCCTTTTCTCTCTATCTCATTATATTATACTATATAGGTATATACTATACTATAACTATATATATAATTTATATATATTTATATATATAGATATATATAATATAGTAATATATATACAGTATATAACTATATAGCTATATAATAGTAATATATATATATTAATATATATATATATATTTATAATAATATATATATATAATTAATGACGTGAAGAATACGCTCATGCATAAAATTTTTTTTTCTCGTCTCCTCTCAATAACACCTTTATGTCCCCCCCCCCCCCCGCGCTGCTCAAGGTCTGCAGGGCATCTATCAGCCCTCCCGTTTTCGTCATGCGCGCTCGCATCTTTTGGCGTGTCCGGCTAAAGCACATGATACTGCATACAGCTTTATGTCCCTGAGAGTTATTTGAATGAAGGTGTAAAACGTTCTGCGGTGTGTAACGAGATATTTCTGCCGTCGTTTGATCTCAATTTTGTTCTAACATCTTGTACATACCTAGTCTTTCTCGGCCTAATACTTTTCAACTTTTTCTCTGAACGCAGACGCTACGCTCGTTAGAGAAGAATAAGAAGGAGAACTCTCAACAATCTAACTGCGATTCCATACATTATTTTTTCCATTTTAAAAGAAAACCCAATAACCTTTCAAATATATGATGTTATGACGGATTTTCTACACACCGATCTCCAAA
>JABUQX010040052.1:0-64569 GCA_015478945.1 Trachelipus rathkii | reverse complement strand
CATTATCGAGTGTAAACACCTTTTAATATGATTATATAGTTGTCCATACTATCACCGATAAATCATAAAAATATAAGTTAAAAGTGATTTTAAATATAAACAGCAATAAAATGATTATTCTACACATTAATATTGAACATTTAGGTGAGAGCGCGATCACCACATAGTACGCTTGAGTTTTTTTTGTGAGTGTCACACTAAAATTATTTATTATGTCACTCTTATTTTTTATTTATTGAAATTTTATTTTATTTCATACTAGCTCACTTTATTATTCATCCATACCTAATCGTTTTCACCATATGGATTATTGAAAAGTATAATACATAGTACTTATAAGTCAATAAAAGTGTTTTTTAATACCAAAGGAAAAGAACACTTATATAGCAGCCAATTAGAAAAATTAAATTGAGAATAATTAATTAAATAGAAACTCATATAAATATAATTAATAGAACTTAAAATTGGAAAGAGATGCAATATAGCACCAAATTTGATGAGAGTAGTTATATATAATAATGTTATATACGTGTGTGTGAGCGCGCATGTTTATATTTTACGTCTAAGTCTAGAAAATCTAACAATCAATAAAATACAAGTAAGAGAAGGTCGCGAACTCAACAATATAATCAAAAGATGCGATTGATGCTGGAGACATGGAGGCAGGAAAAGATCTTATTTGTTAAATGAAGAAATCCCTAACAATATAAAGACTATCTTTCTAAAATTAACTAAAATATATGAAGTGAGCCTGATATCTAACTCACTAACTAACTCACTCACACTCACACATGCAGTCTAATAACTATAGATTTAACCTAAATTTTAAGACTGCTAACTATTACTTACCATACTACACCTATACTAACCTACACTAACTATATATCTAACCTAAACTCGTGATTTTAACATAATTATACCTAATATAACCCTACCTTCCTACCTACACCTAACCTAACTACTAACCTAACATTACACAAGAGTGTAGGCTGACACCTAATGTTTAAAATATTAAAGTGTTTTAGTTAATAGTATTAAGAATTGGTGCCGTTTTTTGTTATCATATTCATCCATAAAATTAGGTTCCCCATTACATGATATATCAATAGTTGTTAATTTAGTTTAAATTATATTTTGCAATAGTTTTTTATTCTATAATAAATTTTGCTTACTTATATATTTATATGTTATATGCTATATATTTATTATTATTTATATATTATATATTACTTAAGAATATGTATTATATATAAGTCTGTGAAAGTCTAATCCTTTTGTCTCGCCATCAAATTTATGTGCGATGATTTTTGCTCTTTTAAAAAGCTCTCTTACATTATCAGAAAATCCTAACACACATTATAGTACGAAATACCCTTTAAAATAACGCATAGAAATCGTATCGATATATGCCTCGGTTGGTTGAACCATATTCCGTGAGATCTCGCAGTGCAACCTGCGCACACTATTACATAAGAAATAGAAAGTATTTAGATTAAATCAATCTCACATCTATAAAATTTATAAGAAAATACCAATCTCAAATCTTCCACTACTCTACATAATCAAAAAGTCTTTTCTAGCAACCTTTTTGAAAATATTATATTCCTTTCCAATATACATTTCTCTAATACAGAAATTAGTCAAAGTTTCTTCCTCTAGAACCCATGAACCTAAGCTCTTTACCCAATAATGTCTAGTGAGTGAGGCACGGTGATCGAGAGCCGTATCGGGTTGTGTGAGTAAATGTATGGAAAACTGATACCGAATAGAGTAGTAATAGTTAATCGAAGATAGTAGTATTAATTTACTGTCATTATATTTATTTATTGCTCTTTCAGAATGCAAATAAATGTCATTTTATTCATTTATTACATTCTTGCCGTGTGGGCCAACTTAGGGTTGCGGTCATTATGGTTTAAAGTAACGGTTCGGAGTATTGAGGTGCTAAAGCTATGATGGAATATTTGATATCTTCTCCAGCTTCGCGGTAGTTAACTTCATTTACGGCTAGATCTATTTTATTATTGTATTGTAACATTGTATATCCATGCGTCGTTACCTTAAGTGGCGAAATGGTGTATGTATGAACGATTCTTAGCCGGAAGGTTCGCGTTTCTTTACTATTTTAAGAACGGTTCGGAGTATTGAGGTGGAGGTTCTTGAACGATTAGTTGTTCTTGAAATAATAAATTCACCTCCTTGAGGGACAACGCCAGTTAATTCTTGGTACGGTATGCATCTGCTTTGTCTGCACTGTTTTTTTTCCGACAGGCTAAGTCACTCTTCACCAGAAGTATTTATTGGATGGAAGATTAGAGTCTTACGAGTGAATAAAACTTAAACCATCACCTATTTACAAGGAATTTAATCATGGCTAGGGAATGTTTGGTTATGTTGTGGAACGAAATCATGGATAGATCCTCGCATCACTCCTAAGAGGATACCAATCTTTATGTTATATTCTTACACTTATGCCGATATTCCTGCTTAGGCCCCTGCACAATCCCTACTATTTCTTAATACCATATTAGTCCTTAGCAGTTAATTAATATATTAATGCCTCACCTTGTGTGTTTTTATACTGGGTTTATAATTAATTAGAGAATTAGGTATGTTTATAATTCATATTTATAATATTTATAACAGCAAATCTCATAGAGATTTCAACAAACGCGACGGGATAACTCCTGAGTTTCAATAATAACTGAAAGCAGAGTACTGACACTAAACTTGAAGCAAAATCTGCAATCTGCTGTTCGAGAGACAGTCGCCCTCCTGAGAGCCAGGACGCTCATTACTCCGCCTTGGTCTACGGAGCCCCTCGCTACGTCCAATAGAGTAGAAATTAATTATTATATTTAATACTGGGATTGTTTTGTGTCGGGGTTGGAGGTTAGCATAGTATGACTACACTAGACTCTTCATCATTATTTACTCATACATTAATTCTTAATATTACTCGCTTTCTGTGTGTTTTTTTGCTCTACCATAGCTACTGTTAAGTTTTTATAAAATTGACGAGGGTCATCTATCAGAAACGCAAGTCTAACAGAATGCATCGAGTGATAGCACTCGTTTTTAAAACATTTTAACAGTTTCATTATACACAATATTTCATATCCTATGTGTACTTTGTCGTAGTGTTTGTTATGCTGTTGCACTTCGACTGTTTTGGCTCCGAGACTCTGTGCCATTCAGTTGGCGCGATACATGATATAAAATCGACCTTCATCAGTATCATTAGTTAGACAATCTTGTCGAACATATTTGCATAATGAGTTAGTATATTTAATTTTATCAATATCAGATTTTTTCGTATACTAGTAATATATTTATAGATATACATTAGTATTTGGGAGTAACTGTTTATTATAGTAAAATTAGCCATAAGTATTAAAACTATATTTTGGATTTGATAATTTAATGATTTTGTAAATATGGATAAAACATAACATTCACAAAGAGCTAGTATAAATTGTAATATAGTTCTATTACATTTGAATTTGATAAACAATATTTTTCAAATAAATTTATTAAGAATATATATTATTTTTATAATAATAATAATATATTTTTGATATATATATATAATATATATATATATATAATTATAGTATATTATATATATCTATTTAATTATTATACGGTATAGTTAGTAGAACGGATAATGTGGATGCGGATAAGTAAAACGGAAGTATACCTGATCGATATTATTGCCACGGGTTACCTTTTGACCTAGCCGAAAGGTCGATTCTCTTTGTAAACCGTCAGGAGTACATGAACGATAATTGAAAAAAATAGTATATGAAAAATAATTAATTATACTATAAATATTATTAATTAATTTAAATTAATTAATATAATTTTATTAATTCAATAAAATATTATATAAAAATTATAAATAATCATAAATGTTAATCTATTTTAATTTAAATATAAATTAAATTATAATTTAAAAAAAAAAGTAAGAAATTAAAAAAAATAAAAAAACAAAAATAAATTTAAAAAAAAAAGCTTAAAAAAAATTTATAGTAAAATAAAGATAAATTAATAATTAAAATATATAATCTAATATAATAATATTAAAAAAATAAATATATAACTATATATTAATATAATAATAAATAGTATTTGCTTAGCCGATGTATTCTATCTTTTGGATGTTTGTTTGTACTATAGTATAATAGAATAGTAGATAGCTCGAGTAAATCACTACTGGAATGAATGACGGTTCCGAGACCGCTCACGATGACTCATAACCTATCGGAGAAAGGGGTGCTGGTTACTTTCCAAATAGTAGTAATCTTTTATTTTAGTATATAGGTAAAAGTGTAGGTAGTGCTAGAAGAGAAGAAGAATAGAAGAAATGAGGAATAGGATAGAAGGATAAAAATAATAAGAAAAATGAAAGAAAGTCAAATTGATAATTTTGCGTTGAAGCTTGTAGAAACTGTGAGGAAGAATGGTTGATTTTATGTGAATCTTGGCTGGTACCTAGTTATATATATAGTTTATAATTGACATTACGGTGTGAGCTAATAAGAGAAGATGGAAGGAAAGGGAGAAGGAAGATGAGATAGATTCAGATAGTTGGTTCCAAAGGAGGCAACGAGGAGATGATGGGGTAGCTAGATGCGTGAAGCTTTTGAGCGTACATTAACATTTAAATTTTATGAGGATACTTTCATAAGGATACAGCGAGCATTATCACTAAGATTCCTGCTTTCAAGCTACCTTTTAATTATCCCTTCTTAATCTCGAGTCATAATGAATGTGTCACCAAAAAATTTTGTTTGTCTCAATTTGACTATTGATTCGTGTAAAAGATTTCGGTGGAAGTCTTTATAGTTTGTAACGCTTTTTCTCACGTTTTGCCTTTGTATGGTCCAATAGTTTTTAGTGTTTGTAAGATTAATTCTTAACTATCTTTTCTTATCTAGAGTCATAATGAATTGTATTTCCAAGACAAAGCTTATTCATTCATATCTTGTCATGCTTATAATCCAAACGTTATTACTCTTTGCATCATTTTAAATAGAGATTCTCAGGTATCAATCAGGACAAATCAAAACTGCCATCGGCAATAGGATTTTTTTGCTAACTCCCCTTCGCCATGATGCTATTGATAAATTATGAATCTAGTTGAAGTCATTGATCTATTGTTTGTTTTTTTCGTTTAAAAACCATTCTTGTCTTCTTTAACTCCCACAACAGCACAAGTATCTCTCTTTTATGTTTATAAACTTAAAAAATTTGATTTTTACGATACCCTAAAGCGTAATCAGTAAATCGGTAAAGTCAACTACCTTAAGGTATTCTCTACCCATTCGCGTGATCTATTGATCTATTTGATCTATTGATTTCTGATCTATTGATCTCTAATGACCTGTGTTCTATTATAACATTTTGTTTTTTAACTATAAAAGTTATTCTTTTTACTATGTTACTAATAAAAAAAATTGCATTTTTTACATACCAGTAGAACAGCAGAATAATAGCAGTCTGAGCACGCTCAGATTTGATTATAGATGGAGACGCTAACATAATATTACATTCAGAGCTGAGTCCTCCTAGAACAAGGGAAGCCCTAATTCCAGGCTAATTGATTCACCTTGAATTTGATATCTGATCAATGATTCGTGTCAATAATTTATGGTAGTACAAGAATGATGCTATATTAAGTACTTTTTATGTCTTTATAAAGCTTATACAGAAAAATTTGTAATTTCTAGTTAATCATTACCTAAAAGCGATGTAAATCAGTTAATCTCCTGACTCTCTAACAACTCTATTGTGATCCTCTATGTAAATTGACTATTCTCTCCTAAATATCCTCACAATATTTGATATGAACTGGGGGCACCATTAGATCATTAATGGTGATACTAATTTGATTCTCAAGTTAAGATAAAAAGAACCACTTTGAATTTGCAGATATCTGCTTTACGAGTAATTGTAATATGTTTATACAACATCTTTTATGGGTTTATAGTTATTATAACTTGTTAAATAAAAATTTGTAATTCTCAAAATATCCGTTTAAAAAACAGTAACTCATAAATCCAGCTGAAACCGTATAAAAAGATGCTGAAAATAATAGTAGAACTCAAAAGGTCAAGGAAGTAAATGATGTTATCTTTTTCAGTTCAAAGGGATACAATGTAGAGAACAAGACCACAGGTAACGTAGTTAACTCCATCTTCTTTTTTTAATATTTTGTCTTGGACATGAAATACACATATCCCGGCAGAACTCCTGAGTGTACCCGTTATATACAAACACGAGCGATTGTTTTTAAGGATCACTTAAAAATTCATTGCAATGATGTTCATTAAATGCGTTATGATTGGCTAAGTATTCGACCAATCAATGAAGAAGACTTGTTTCACAGTTCATAATTTTGATTGATCCATGATTTTAAGTTTTATATCTTATATGTTACTACCATTACTTATATACCATTATCTAGATACAATTATTCAACCAATATGTTGCTAAGAGGTTACTCTACAAACTCAGTATAACCTTATCCTACCTCATACTACCTTATATCTGATAATTGCACACCTTATGATTTCTATGACATATTATATTGTCTATATATATATAATAGACTGTATCTGATAGTATGTTTTAATCCTCATTTCATATTAGTAGCTCATTGTATCACTAGTCCTTACATGCTATATTTTTTATCTTTAATAATTAGTTATTAGTATTTATTCCTCACAATCATATATATCATACGCCTGTACTTACCGTATATGATTACTTACACCCTGATACCTCGAATAATTAATTTGCTTGGACACATACAACTCAATCAGAGACAGACTGTGCATCATTTGTAGAAATAAAACACTACGACTTTTCTCATGTCTGTAATATTTTGTTGCATTATTTTGGGGGGCCTATTTCCCGGAGCGCCCAAAAAACCATGTTCTCTATTCCCTCCTTCTCTCTACCTCTCTCGTGGTCATCCTTGCTTCTCTGCAGGTCTGTCTTGCCCCTCTTGATCTTTGTTCGTGATTCAGTCGTCTTTCTGTCCTTTTTGTCAGTCGCCCTACACCCCATTAATTTCGTTTGTTTTGTATCCCTACATTAACCAATTTTGTTTTTCCTTCCAATCTCTTTTTCCTTTTGTCTGTTCTCGATCACTTCCCAATCCTTTGCCTTTTTCTCACACTCCTGGTCATCGTCATCCAGTTTCACTCGCACACAAGCCCCCCTTCACAGTACTCACTGAAAAAGAACGGAGGTGCGACACACAACACACACACACCCCTAGCAATACACGACGATGTTCTTGACTCTTGCTCTCTTGCTCTCCGTTGGCTTACAGTCTATTTTCGTCTTTTTGTCTGCTACCACACTCACCCCTATTTCTTTTGTTTTTGTTTTTTTACACATATTTTTTTTTTTCAAAACCATTTTTCTTTTTCTGTTTACTACGCTTCCCTTGGCCTTTTTTACCTCCGTCCAGCTGTCACATCCGTACTGCGTTATCCAACTCCTGCTACTCCTCGGGCTCTCTGATCTAATTGTCTCAACTTGATCTCTTCGCTTCAACGGTCCTCTTTTTCTAGCCTAACACCATCACCAATATTTCTTTGCTGTAGTTCTCGCATCGTGTTGTTGACCATGTCCTGTTTGGTTGTTGCCATTCAGTTTGCAGTTGGTATGCTGGTTACGTGTGTATGTTGAAAATGTTTTTTGTTGTTGCTGTTGAAATGTGATGCCTGCATTGTTGTTGTGTTGTTGTTGTTTGTTGTTGTGTTGTTTCGTGTGTTGTTCTTCTTCTTGTTAGTTGTTTTGTTTTGTTGTTGTTTGCTAGTTGTGGTTACATAATCCACCCGTAGTTACACTGCTAGGCACCCTTTTTCACCAACATATCTCTACACTATTATGTGTAATTTCCGATTACAGATTGTAATATTGAAACACTAAACAAAACAATATGCAGTCGTCCATGCCATGCTAATCTGCTATCGCTTCAATTAACCAGGTATAAAAATTAGAGTTTGCAACTTACCAGCAGAAGTCAGCATACCAATCTCAATCTTTCAATACCACACGCAACAAAATAATTATATTATTATTTGATTATTATTATTATTATTATTATATTATTTATTTAAGCTTATTATTATTATTTTAAATATTATTCATATACTATGATTATTATTTTATTATTTTATTATTATTATTATATATTTTATTAATTATATTATAATTATTATTATTTTATTATATTAGTTATTATTATATATTATTATTTATTATTATTATTTTATTATTATTATTTTATTATTTATTATTATTATTATCAACATGAACATCAAATATATATTTTCTATCAATTTGCCTGAGGCATAAGAGACATTGTTTGGTAAATTGCTCTCTACACGTCCTAAAATATGATATTTGTTAGCTATATGATGCCACTAACAGAAGAACTGGCATCTTGCTTAGCATCAGGACAGACCATGGAAATTCGAGAGAATGAGCATTATTAATCTTATATTTTTGACACATGTGAAGGGTAAAGAGAATTGATTACTTTGTACCGATATCTTTTGACACTGAAAGGGTAAGCGAGATTTTTAGTGTTGGTTTTGTGAGGTCCTGTTATTTTATCTTAACATAGTTTATTTATTATTATTATTATTATATATTATTCTTATATATACTTATTATTAATTAATTATTACATCATCATTGTCATTAATGAATTACTTAATCCTATTATTTTATATATTTATAATTTTATATATTTATTTAAACAGTAATATTGTATTGTGAAATAAAACCAAATAGCACCACACCAAACAACGTCGCCAACAACACTGAGGACATCACACTGTAAGCAAGCTTTTTAAGAACAGTAAGATTTCCTGAGCGTCTGCGACTTCTGCCAAATAGATTTAATGCTCTCATTCATCGTATGGAGGGTGTGCTGTCCTCCATAACCCAATGATACCGGGTCAGATACTGTAGCCGGGCTCCTCATTCATAAAGAAAAATTAATGAAAATGAATAACCTAAGAATATTATATATAATAATTCATCCGGTCTCTCTCTCTCTCTCTCTCTCTCGGAGAGGGGCTCTCTCTCTCTCTCCATCAATCTCTCTAACTCTCATATTAGCCTCGCTCTCTCTCTCTCTCCATCCCTTTAGGTGTCTTACGTCGCTGGAATCGCCTGTCAGTCTCAAGAACTCTTTCTCTTTTATGGCCTTCCCCTGAATTTTCATATGACATTCATAAATCTCTTATACCCTATGTTGTGTGAGAGCTATTCTTAAATGTGTAAGACAGACATTTCGGCTGCCTTTGTCCCAAGACTTGCTTGCTCGCATGTCTTACTCCTTAGACGAGGCTTTGTGTTTTTCCACCGCTTGCCTCGAGGCCCGGCGTCCCTTCTATGTACTGTATACCTTTCTCGATATTTTTCTTTCATGCACATAGAAACTCTACCCATACACACGTTACTCGTTTTGGTAACGCTCTCAGATCTTCTCTCTATACCGTTTTCTTATGTTGTCTTGTTAACCTTACTCATTACTTTCTTTTTGTCACTGCACTGCGTAAAGACCGTTTAGTTAGCATATATTATTTACCCTTTTTTTCTATAAGTCTTTTTAATTTCTACCTAAACCAGCTGTGTTTTGCTGGTAGCTGAGTTCCATGTTCCAAATCTAACTAAACAACAAACTCTTTCTGTCAAGACTGCCATGGTCTTTTTTTCGTCCGGATTCACTACTCTCTTCTAGTCATCTCTTTTGTGGTGACGATTTGGTTTTTAACGCTCTCTTTCTAATATATATATATACAAACTAAGTTAATGTACTAGATATTATTATTCTAATTATGATTGCAAGTTTCATATTATATACATAAGCCGTATAAGTCAAGCATAAAGTCTAGTTATCATACTCACACTTTAATTTTATATATACTAATTATCATATAATTAAGTTATGAGTCTTATATTGAGATCTAATGTTTAATTTGATTATTACAGTTTAAAGGGCACCGTATTCCGAGTATCAATATTTATAGAGAGGAAAAAACAAACATCATTATAACTTATACAGCCTAAATAATACTATACTTAAGCATGCAGTAAATATTAACTCATAAACCATTTATGTTCAAAGCACTTATTTTTCAACTCGATCATTTTTGTAATAGAAAATTAAGATAAATAAAACGTCTCATATATACAGATTTTTCTAAATACAGATATAATATGGAATATACTTTGTAATTAAGTAAAAAATATTATGATTAAATACTAATTATATTTACAATTAACATTAATTTTAGTAGTAAATTTATTTTATAGGAATAAATGAATTTTTGGTACTGTCATATCACAGATATCTATTAAATCTCTAATTTAATAATTAACTTACAGACCTACGGAAATAGGTTGATTCGGTCAACAAATTTTTTTGTTAAATTTGAAATGTTATATGTAATTAACTAAGTTGATTGATGTTGGATTATTGGCTTTGACATGAAGTGTGAATGAGGATTACGTTTATTGTATTGTCATTAATGGTTAGTTATATATCTTAGGACGGTTCTGTTGTTGTGATAATGTGTTGAACTATACATTTTGGGTTTGACCTGTTAAAGAATGTTTTTTTATTTCGTCTTTTCAATAAAAATTTCTAATAGCAAGTATAAGTAAGAACTTCAAAACTCATTTCTATAGACTTTCTAATCACTTCAGATAAAAGTATGAGCAAAACTTCTTTCAATAGACTTTTTAATCACGGCCAGTCGTCTTATGTTTCTGTTAACTTAGACACTTATAATATTTCTGTATGGATTAAGATCTTACCTTAAGTAATTGCTGTTATATTTTTAAGTGATATTGCTACTGAATTATACTGTTCATATCGGAGAATGTAATGCAAAAAGTTTACAATTAATAATTATTCAAAATAACAATAATAATAATTTGTATTCAATGTAATATTTTTTTATGTCTCTTTCGAGCCTTTTGGATATACGATAATTATTTTGTATAAAGATATACGTTAAGTATAATTATATACATAAATAATTATATTGCTTTCATTGATAATAGTTATATAAAATAAAGATTAAAATATTTTATAAAAACTTGAGAATAAATATTTCAAACACAGTAAATGTATGTATTTGTTTTTTATACTCTTAAATTCACTATAAACATTGTATAATAATAAAGATAATGCGCTCGCAATTGATCCGACAAATTTTCTAATACAGATGCAAATACATGATATGTTTTTAATATTTAACATATATGTGAATCAAATATAGTTGGATTAATTAAAACAATACCTAGTTTGGTGTTTAATCCCGCAAATGTTATACGAATATAATATTGCATTCTCTTATTGGCACATCACCAGTGACACCACTACAACAATCACGCACAGCACACACGAAGTCCATGTGACAGTAGTAGACGACAGATTTGCAGTCTATTATTGAAAGTAAAGTGTCTATACTTCAAATCGTATCGATCAGCTAGCTGATGCAGTCGACAGTCGATGTGAGAATGGTCACGTGCGTATGCATGTCGTATCTCAGTGCTAGCATGCATCGAGCACACACGAGATCTAGCATGCATCATGCTGTAGCTCGTGTGATCGCTAGTCAGCATTGGTATGTTAGGTTTGCTAACATGTTTCATATAATTATTTTCTGTTAGGGTGTACACAAATCACTAATCAACAAAAATCAAATCACACACACAACACATCAAACACAAACTAAAATACTATATCATATAATAATAATCTAGAAGTAATAATAATAATGAATAATAATCTACATAAGCAATCACATGAAACTACTGTTAAGATAAAGAGTAAGTAGGGACAACGAGTTATCACAATCCACTACCACGTCTCACTACACATATATATACCTTCATTACAATGTGTATAAAAGATATCGGGTACATATAATGAATTATAAATTACTAACGTTATATACCCTTCACATTAGTGTATATCTCATAAAAGATAATATAAGATTTGAGTTATACTATATCCTATCGATTTATTCATATATGCTTAGTTCCGTGATTAGGTATAGCAATATATGCAGTTACTCTCGAATTGAGGCTAATTCATTTAGTAGACGTAAACAAATGATAACGTTAAAGTTATTAAGGGGCTAGTTTACGGGATAGAAAGAGAAGAACCCATTTTCACATCTATGTTTTCTATTTGGCCTATAATTATGTAAAGTATTTTGCTTGACACCTACTTTTTACAGTACTGATGAGCACTTGAGAGCATCCATCCGTTTATTCCGTGCGATATATGGCCTTGTAGATCTTTGATGGAGAATACTAAATATTTACACTCAAATGAATAATAATTAATCTGTATAAACCACTGTATAAATGTATAAAAGCTTGAAGATCCTACATTAGTAAGAGTCTTTAATTAAAAGAAGAAAAACATACATTATTACATAACAATAAAAAAGATTATCGGACAACTTCTAATATAAAAAAAATGAATCAATAAAATATATATCCTATAAAATAAAAGAACATCATTAGACATCAAAAATTTATAAACAATTAAGATAAATGCACTCACAACAGTCATATTAATATATAATCGCCTCAATATACAATATATTACGTATTTGAATGGTCAAATTCCATATATAAAAATGCTTAGAAATATGAATATTATAAGAAATGACTTATATGAAAATAAAAAAAAAGTCTTAAAAAAAGTAAGAGCTAGAAAAAAATTAGATAGTATTGTAAAGATTTGTTGACTCGTTAATGTCTGGACATGATCTTGTGTGAGCGCTAATCAGTTTTCTGTTATCTGAAGATGTTATAAGTTCCGATATTGTATGCGAGATAGAGTGCTCCGGTAAAATGGCCTCAGTGAAAGGCTTAAGGCATCCGAGATACTCTACTTTCTCTTAGTGAATTATAAAGGGTTGACATTTATTCTACATTTAATAAACACTCTACCTAATCATTGAATGTTGAGTTTTAATCTCACCTACAATCTCACACTCTCCTCTTGAATTAGTGTTGTTAAACAATAATGTGACTTTAATTTTGTATTTATTTTTTGAAATTGCTAACAATGTTAGGCAATGCGTATATGTTTTGTTTTGAGCTATATGCCGAGTACTGTTTTGTTGTATTCTATTATACTAACTAAATGCATATGCCCATCAGCACACGCAACAAGACAGTAACCTCCTATCCATAGAACGCACAACAACATATCGTTGACGAGACAGCAAGGCATTGTATACAGTTCTATGCTAGGCGACAAAACAAACCTTCTCTAACACCACAAAGAGAGTATCATCGGCATGACACAACTGCTCACGAAACAAACAATGAGAAATGGACAACATACAGGTGCTACGTCGTTCCCTGTTTCATCGTTGGAACAGTACTTAATGTTGCATAAACCCTGTCCATAGAGATTATATTACTTGGAAACCTCTTGTCAAAAGTATAAGACCATACAAAGAGCCAACTAGTCTTTGGATAAGTCCTACCTACGCAGTCACTCGTGTTCAAGAGGATCCTTACCTTGTAACATGGCAGGTTCTTAAAGTATGTGGCAACTTATTTTATTTTACTTGCGAGTGATTCGTAATAAACAGGTGGTTATTTTGTGCACTTAAGTAGTACGATATTAGTAAATATATCAATAGAATGCCATCATAGAAAATTATGTGTGAAGTTTGTGCTTGAGCAGTCTACCGCACGAGATGGTCTGCTATTAATCGATTAGTAATGAAATTAGATTAACCTTGTCAGCTCTGGTGAGGACCACCATTATGATGCTAATTAAGGGCTATAGTGTGTAGACCCAGAATTCTTCAGCACATTTCTTTTAGTCTCGCAAGCATTACAGTGGACTGCCCAAAATATAGTATGATATGTCGCAGAGTAACACTCTTTTTACGAAGCTTAACTAGAAAACACATGACCCAATTATATTCTTTGAAGAAAGAACTAAACTGAAGAACAAATTGATCTCTCAAATTGTTTCAAACAGTCTGAGATGATAACGACATTAAAATGCTCAACTTTATTATTTTTTTAAAACTTATAAATTTAACTTATAAGGTGGTTTAAGATTGCTACGGTTGACGAATGCAAATGGAGCAATATATATCCTCTGGTCAGGGGTGACTTGGACCGCTTTGTTATAACTTTCGTCTCCCGTACTTTACCCTCTAATGCACTTTTTGGAAATTTCATTTAATTGTTATTTTAACATTCGAAGGGGCCCGATATAGGCAGCGGTGCATAAGCACAAAGAAAAAGTAAGAAAAATATATGTTAGATCTCTATATAACTAATGAAGTTTATTTAAATTTCTAATTCTAGAGAGCTTCTATATCAGATCCACGCCTTTTGGAGAAAGGGAACATAAAGTAACTACCGATATTAAATCTTTTAATATAAACGCAATAACAATTTTATATTTTTTTAATTTTTTACTTAATCATAATAATTTTTTATGCAAAAATAATAATGAGAATTAGTCAGAGAGTATATGAACTAATGTCAATAATATACACAAATAACACATCAATTAGAATTCAAAACTGTGGTGGCATCAGATACACGATCCCTTCTCCTCTTCTTAGTCACCGCAGGGGAGACAATATATTTGACAGACTACATTTAATGGAAATCGTATTAATTTCACTATAAAAACTATTAAGTTCGTATATAGTTTTGATTTTTAATTGTTACTTATAATAATAAAAGTAACAGACCTTATTTTTATTAATATTAAAAATTTAAATTTAACTGTATATGAAATCAATACGTACATAATACTATTATGAAGAGTGGAAAACCTGAGAATAGATAGCTCAAAACCTAGATCCTCTAAGGAGATAGAAGTAGAAAGAAATGCGGTGGGGCCTGGTCTAGCTCATGCTGATCCGATAGACCATAATGATTATTTAAACTAGTATTTACTATAGCCTATAACGAGAGTATATATGATAAATAATCTAGTCCTATAAATATTAATATTTAACAGTTATATATAATATAATATAATATACATATATAATAAAAAAGTAATAATAATTTATTTATATATAGTTAATATAAAGTTTTACAATATTATTTAATAAAGAATAAAATAATATTAAATAGTAAAAGTTTTGTGTTATATTCTTTATATATACCATAATAATAAAATAAGTAAAGAAAACAAGTACTATTGATCATAAAATAGAATGTGTGGTTTTTTGAGCATTTTCTGCATCTCTATTATTTCAATTTATTAAACTTTTTTGTATTTTTTTTCTATTTTTTTCATCAACGGAAATCGGTAGACATAAATGAAATAAAGAGCAACGCCTTACAGTGAGGCATGTTGACGAGGGAAGTGTAGAGCACAGATGCTTGCTCGCATTTATCTTTGCATTATACATGAGTGTAAAATAGTATGGCTTTTTTTATACATGTTAACTTTTAAGATTTGGTCTTTAATATAATAACTCACATCGCCAGTTCAGTATGAGGATCATAAGTGTAAGATGATTGGGATAACTGCATAAAAATCAATCATCACTCAAAATTTGATTGCTGAAGGATTGATCAAGGATGGGACCAACATAAATTAATTAAAAGATGGTAATAGTTCTAAAGGTTCGAATAAATGGTAGAAAAAGGTCATAAAAGTTTGAGGAAAGAAAGCTGCAAATCTCAAAATTGGGGTCAAAATGTGAATATTTTGTAAGAATTTTTTAAAGAGAGAATATAACTTTGCCACAAAATATTACTAAAACCCCTAAATCGATTCAACATTATGAGAGACCTTTCCATTTTTCAGTAATCATTGTCATCGGGATAATGGCCCTCTCAACAAATTATTAATTAAATGTTTTTCATAATTTTAGACCTCATACTATTAAGCTAAGAGAAATTAAGGGCTGGTGATCCTTTTCTTTTATGTAATGTCAAGATGGTTGGCATACTCATTATTAATGTATCAATAGCAAGCATTATTATCCGATATCATATAAGATTTATTGTATTTGGGTTAGTAGGGATAATTAGATAGCGTGGGTGGTATTATATATTTAGATATAAAATATATGACTTTTAACCTATACCGCTTTACTGAGATAAAAAAACGTTTTTTAACAACCCTATTCTTATACTTATATACTTTAATATATACCTTGAGCAATTCTATGATTATTCACCTATAAGTGATTTTTATTAACTCATGCTATTCAATAATGAGTCTGTATCAAATATATATACCCATATTATTTTTAAACGTTTAATACTCATAATCAAAAGGTTTATAATCCTTTGATTTTTGAGTATTAAATCTATATATATACACTAAATATACTGAATAACTTGTTAATATAACATTAAGTATATAAATAAAATATAGATATCTAGCTATTATGATCTGTCTTTAATAGGCTGGGTTATTAAGGACGGCTAAGAGTGGGTGGTGATTAAAGAGAACTTGTCCTGTTAAAATGGAATGTTACAATCCACGGTATTACTTACTCGCGAATCTTAGCAGGCTGTGATGTAATCGATTTTTTTTATTGTATACATGGACCTTGAATAATTAATGGAAGTTAGTTCAGATGAAAATTAATTCTGTATTTAACATACACAATAAGATACAACATATTATTTCGTGTACTGTTTTGTTCAAAGATGAACGCCCACGTACAAAAGGTCTCATCATGCCCAGCAGCTGGGGGTAGCGTCCACTTGTCAAGGGGGAGATGTTAATCACCCAACCACCTCGTAACGACGATCGTCAGTGACGATGAGACTCCTTAAATACATAGAAGAGAAAAAAATAAGAAATTAACAAAATTGTGTCTCGGATATCTGCGAATTAGAAAGATCATAAATAGATATTATAGAATGGTTGTATAAGTAATTGTCTAAGTAACAAAGTGAGTTATGAAAATGTGATAGTAAATTATATAGTTACGAGTATATTAAACCTGATCTTTCTTTTAATATTCACACCATAGCTAGAACCTCTATTACTGTTTTGGACTGTCAGATTTATCTGATCTTTCGATTTTATTATGCCAATCCCCACTCACATTTTGTGTTGTAAAAGTGGTAGAATGCAAGTGATAAAATTAATATTAAGATCAAATCATAAGCTCTCATAAAACATGTTCATAAACCCGGCATACAGGGAACTTAAACTTTAAGAATAGATAAATATTAATTATATTAGATTATTATTGATTTCTATCTGAGATATAAATGATCTATATTAACTATGTATATATTTCTAGCTTATATTTAGATCTATGTAATCATAATCCAACTTATAATATATATAATATTTATTTTTATTCAGTCTTAATGTATTCAACGTTTTATAAAGCCGAACCACACTTCAACGAAAGACTTATGCGAATTTATTATAGATACATCTTAGTCACAGAAGACAGTATGAATGTATATCCGATGTGACTAGGGACCAATGACTTTTTTGATATAAAATAGATCAGATTAAAGAATAACGCAGAATTAATAAACAATAACTACCTCGTACCAATATATTATAGAGAATAACAATGAATAACCGACCACTTTAATTGAATGTTACTCTCAATACCATCAAAGAAAACGAAAGATAGCATAGTGTAATAGAAATCTGGCATAAATGAGAAGAGGTGCAGAAATAAAGGGAAGGGAAGAGAACAGAAGGGATATATAGTTTATATTATTTATAAGCAGCTATTAGAGAGAAAATTAGAACGGTGAAGAAGTTCTTTATTAACGTATCGTAAACCTACACTGCCTTTAAGGGAGAGATAACTTGGAGCTCGGTGCTCTTCTACTCGTGAAGCGCTTACGGATGGTGAGAGTAGTAACGTTGTGGTCTCCGATTTCAATGCCCATTTTCTTTGAACGTGGATTTTAATACAGCTACCCTGCACAGGGGCCACCGTGATCATTATCGGGTGATACACAACTTGTAACATGAGCCTCTCCAAACTGACGACAAAAAATTGTCGCAGCAACCAATAACAAGTATTAATTTCCAAACCAAGCAAATATTATCTATAACATTCTTAAATGTAAGACAACCACAGCAAAAATCCACGACAAATATTAAAAACAAACCCATAACGATCGAATCATTAAAAAGAAAATCTCGTGAATTTAACTCCATCTTAATACCAAAGTACAAAATGAAATTTTTTATTGAGAGTCGCCCCTCATGGGAGGCGTTTTTTGAATTGCCGTTTAATAATGGACACACATAAAGAGTTTCAAATATGTCACGCAGCTTAAATTGTGTAAAAAATAAAATGTATCGAACAAGGTCCAACCTTGTCAGTGTACAACCCATACTTCTTAAAATATGGTACTACATAATAAGTCATGTAAGCTTAACCTTATCCTAACTTGATAATTTATGTACAATTGATTTTATTTATTTTTGTCGTACTTGAGGCACAAATTGTGTATTTATTATGAATACTTGGTACTACGTACTTCAATGATCCAGCTTGTAATTTATACGAAAGGCTTTGGTACCTCTTCGTGCTTGTTCCGGTACTGTAAATTCAATAACTGTTTAATCATTTACTTCGCCCAAGAATACCGCAGATTGCAGCTTCTTTTCTCTCTGAAACCATAATATATCTGTCAGCAGGCCTTGAAAAAGTTCAGAAATGTTATCGAAAAATAGGAAAAAACCATCGATTATTGTTATTAGCTTAATAGTGACTACTATTATTTTTACATTATGAAATAAATTATCTTTTTAATTTATTATTTAAATTATTTAATCAAGTTGATCATTGATACCTATCTGTTTTCTCGGGGTTACGCCACCAATTCTTGACCATTCCGCTTTTTTTCTTTTTGTTCTCTGCCACTCTTGCTTATTATCTTTATCTTCATTTCATATTTCATTTTCTATCTTATCTCATTTATTATTTTCTCACTTATATTATTTCATTATATTATTTTATATTATTATTATTAATTTTATTTATTCTTATTCTTATTATCTCTCATTCATTAATTATTACGTTATCCTTAATTTCCGTATGTCATATTTTACTTATCTTATTATTTATGGTATTTTCTACCGAAATATTTTCTTGATATTTTATTATTGCCTGCTTCCATTATTAGTATCCTCCTATCCTATCTCTCTACATTTCATCTCTTATTCATATGTCGATGAAATAAAAAAAAAGGTGAAGAAGTACAAAAATGACTTAATTTTCTAATGTATGATTATCTCAGACTATTCAGGCTCCGATGATGTATTGGTCCCCATATACATTCGAAGCTAGTTAATAAGGTATTCAAATAAAAAATTACTAGAAATATATCAATTCCCAATTTGTGTAACTTTCAGTTTATTTATTATTGATTGTATTTAACTTACTCTACTGCTTTTTTCATAAACTATTATTAAATTTTATCACATATTTATTATTCTTCATTAATTTCCTAAACATATTATTTCATATTTTTTCATTAATCTCTTATTTTTTTCATTTCTATTTAAAAAGCTTTTTTTTTCTTTATTTTATTATTCATTTATTTTAACTAAAGATTGTGTAGGCTCCTCCTATTACTTTATATTTATTCTATATCAATTTATATATTATACTTATACCTTATATATACTATATATATAGTAATATTGTATAGTATATAATATAGAATATATAGATAAAAGCATATCAGATGTAGAGAGAGAAAATTTTTAAAAATAGTGTTTGTTTCAATTAATCGTCATCGTCATCTGTGAAATTTGCTCTAATCGTCTTCATCATCTGCTGCATTCTCAATTTATTCGTTCTTAATTTATTTCTGATAATTAATTCATAGTTTAAATACTATATATTTAATATTATCAATATATTACTATAATATTCATTTATTCCTATATTTAAATATTCAAAAATATATTAATTTATAAATTATTAATTAATTAGTTAATCTTCAATTAATATTCAAATATATTAATATTAATTATATTTTATATATAGTTATATATAATTACATTATTTTTTTTTAATATTTATATTTTATTTAATTATTAATATTTATTTTATATATACTATATATACGTATACATATGATAATATTCGAATCACTCAGCTGAAAAGGCCCCTTAGTTATTAATTCTACGCTGGGTTTGTAAAAAATTATGAATAACGAAAAATCCAGACGCCTTCAAGAATTAAAAAAAGAGCTCCGCTATCAGGCAGGACAGTCGCTCGTTCACCTTGGTGTTCTTACCTTCCTGGCAACTCGAAAACTATTTAAGTGCAAAGTCCAGCACAGGTAGTATGCGTGTATAAATAAAAATATACTATCAGGGAGTGTGTTTTTTGATATTTACCAATGAACTACATTGTAAGTAATGAGCATAGCATAGGGAAGTCCGTGTCAGAGAGTTTGACAAGGAAAAGAATGAGACTGTCTGAAAGAAGTAAGTCCCACAGCTCTCGTCATCAAGAGGAAGCGTATGAACTGGAAAGCATGAGAGAGAGCGATGACAGAGAGAGAGAGAGAGAGTAGAGCAGAAGTCAGTAGAGAGAGAGAGAGAGAGATGATGAGAGTAGTAGAGAGAGAGAGTAGAGAGAGAGAGAATGAAGTCGTTAATCTAATCAAACTCCTTGATACAATTGCCCTCGTCGCACAGGATCACTTTACATCATAAGGGTAGAAGTTATTCATTTGTATGATATATCCAGCCTCATCGGCCATTATTTTATTTTTTTTTGTGCATCTACTATTCCTAAAACATAAGGGCGATAACCGTAAATCTGTACAGTAAAGGTATGAGGATAGAAGAAAGTTATCAAGAAGCTCCTAATCTGAAGGTACACATTCTATATCTCTCTCTTCTCCATGATACCTTGTTATGGTAGACGAATACAATGTGATAGCACATGTTTCTTAAGAGAACGAGAACAGTTGGAGTTAACACGAGAAAAGAAGAATTAGCCTTAATTATACCTGAGGAAAAACATACCTCATAAGGGACATTGTGTCTTGAAATTAGATCATGATTCGAAGGATCAGGTTCAGTAGACATGACTAGAGAGGATCTTAGTTTAACTATGAACAGTACATCATAAGTTATGGTCTTTACGATCAACCTAAACTAAGGTGTTACAGAATCTCCGGCAGAGAAAGAGAACATTACCAATGAGTTAAGTTGCCTCACTAAATATCATCTACTAGCTTAAAGCATGGTACTTTTAATACTTAGAGGTCTTCGGTTTCAGCAAATATGATAGGACAGTGATGAAGAGTACTTGAACTTATCATAAACCCTCTAGAGTAGTGGTAGGGAGAAAAAAGATGGAATAGCAATATGTAAGCTATCTACATAATCTCAAATATGCAGCCAAAGTTTAGATAAAATGAAGTTATATGATATGAGAAGTAAATTTCCTGATAGCGTAGCGCTATAATTTACATTTAGAGTGCTTTAATCATCCATTGGTCTGTTATCTGTTTCAGCACTGTAGTAGAGCTTCCATATATAAGGCGTTGAGCCATGGACTAAGGAGGTTCTCTTCATAACACGAAGGTGTAAAAAAGTAAGAGTAATGGCATATGATATTCGGAGGAGGGAGATAGGCCTTCATCGAGATTTCGGAGACCTCTTCTGGACGGAGATAAAGTACCTTGTGGCGGTGTTGGCACCAGATTGGTTGGTAATGGCCGGGTTATATCAGTCACACTCTACAATCAGCGAGAAAAGCCGTTCGATTGCACAAAGAACCGGCCCCCCCAAGAGTCAAGGAGAAAGGAGAGAGAGAATCCCTGTTTCAGTTGTAAAGACGGCACTGCTTTCCTGTCCCAATCACTTAGACAGCACAATAGCCCTATAAAACTAACAATCAGACTGTTTGACAGGATATCTTAATGATGTGCTATGTTGCCTTATATAATGAGATAGAATTTTCTTGTCTATCTATTAGTATACTGAGAAACTAAATAGGTAAAGAGATTAGGTCGATAGTTGAAAGCCAGATAACTTGGGTCGGCTTGAAATCAATACTCTTTAATATCGGTAGCCTCGAACCTGAGAGTAGCATGACATGCATGTGACGCTTTTCCTTCGGCCGACGCTCATAAAAGTGATAAGCATTGTCTTTAGATAGGAGCAAATGAGGTATCATGTAGTAGAATGAACTCGAAGGATCTGAGTTTATGATTGCAAAGTGCCAAGGTCTAGGGATCTTCGGCAATCTCCTGGTGAAATAAGTTTTTGTAAGGGCCACAGGGAGATATATTTATTCAAGTGAACTGTTTCACTACTTAACTCCATGGTTATTGAAGGTGTTATCAGGGCTCAGTAGATGAGTATGACGGAAGGAGAAGAGTCGAGTAGGAGAGGAGAGTAGTGACGAGGACTAGATGAGAGGAGGAGAGAGGAGGAGAAGTGGGGATGGAGTGATGAGAGGAGGAAAGGGTAGGCAGAGCAGGAGGAGAATGAGAGGAGGAGAGAGTGAGGTAGGAGTAGAGCAGAGTATGCTTATGACCGTGTTACGAGTAGCAGTATGAGAGATTGGATGATGCAAGGAAGAGAGGAGAGCCAGCTGAGTGGACCGAATCTCGCTGTGCAGATCGCAGGAGTTTCTGTGCTTGGTGTGATCTCAGGAAGGATCAATATAGCTCCGTAAAGTTGTCCTCAGAGTGGAATTCAGAGTAAATAGTACTGGGCAACTTATTATATACAGTAACTTACAGCTCAGAATACTACGATGAGAAGTGTGAAAGGAATATAATAAGCTGAATTAGATAGTTTGTCTACATTCTTAAATGATGGCGTCCAAATATGTCAGATAAGAGTGTGTAGAAGAAAAAAATAGGAAGATTCTTTAACTGCATATTCTAGGAGTAAAAAGTGTTTTTGATCTGTGTTCGGCGAATTGATTTTTTTGTGACTTAGCGGGATTGTAAAATGTATAGTAAGATCAAATGTGTTTCATAGTAGATTATTGAAGCTGTAAGTTTTTCAGAAAGCAGCTTCCCTGCTAAGGGTCGAGGTCCTAGGAAATTTGACACTTAGAAATTAATCCGAATTTTGAGAACGTAGAGGGTTTGGAATGCAGTTTTACGTGTAAGTTACACAAAGGGGCAAAGGAAAAGAGAATGGATATTTCGAATGTTTCTTCTCTCTCTCTCCATCTGCCTTCTCTCTCTCTCATTTTCCTCTATCTTACTCGTATCGAGATATGAAAGGAATGTTAGTTATAGTATTATATATTATATATATATATTACATTATCTTTTATATTTATATCTTATATATTTATTATATTATATATAATATCTATTATAATAATATATCTATATTAATATTATATATATAGTATTATTACATATATTATGCAGACAATAGCATAGGTAATATATTATAATGTAACAAAGTTACATAACTATATTTGTAAATTACCTTAATGTGTGCTTTGCACAGATAGTACCTCCGAAGATAAATTATGTTCTCCCAGTTGAACGTGATACATAAGAGTCCTGTGTGGGAGTATCCATTACTGAAGTATGTATGACGATGTTGTTTCAATAAAGAATCGTATTTGGGCTCTAAAACGCGTATACGGATCGAGCTAGTGATAAAATAGCACGTCAGGCCAACAGTACTGTCTATATATATCAATAACGTATTCCCATAGAGATGCAGTTGGTAGCTGAGTCTTTGCTTTCTCAGTGTGACTATGTTGTAGTGGATTTATGTAATATTATGTACATACTAAACCAATGTATGTTTGCACGTATTTTTTTTTTAATTTTAATCTTATAAAAGATTAAAGCTGTTGTGATTTTTGTATTTTTTAACAAAAGTTTTTTACCCTGTATATTTACTTTATTACATATGTAAAAGGTACTTGTATATATAGTAACCCTATAGGGTGTGGAATTTTCCTTAATAGAGTACATTGCTTTTTATCCCACATTTCATGGAAATAAAGTTATGACTATGCATTTTATATGCAAAGGAAGGTATAGATTATAGCGTATCGACGTGTGTAAGGAAATACGGATTAATGATGATTCTAGGAAAGCTAAGAGACGTATACGTCAGTGATGAGGCCAGGATGTTCGGAGAGTATATCATGTAGGTGTGAAATTTTGATTCTGAATTACATAGTTTATTTATAATATTAGAGATGATAAATATGTCCATTTTGGGAAATATAGACAATCATGTAGAATTGATTTGGAAATGGCTCTGAAGTGGATGCTTCCGTTTGCGTGGGTCTTTGGCGATTCCCACACAATAATTATAATGTACAAAGGGAATAGATAGTACTTCTTTGGTGAACGTATAGTATTAGTAGCAATGATGGAAGCTATCGTGTAGGGACAAGAATAGTAGCGGTAAGTTATTCTATACTCTATACAATAAATATGAGTAGGCATGCATTTGATTTTAGGTGACATAGTGAACGGCGGTATACGGTTGTATATATTAAAGGTGTACAGTATTGACGAATATGAATATTTTATTAAGTTGAGATTGGTCTTTATGATTCAATGAGGGGTTATCTGTATTATAAAGCTGATGAAAATTTAAGTGAGAACCTCATCAGAGAGTGAGAGATGGGACTGTTAAGGGTAAATAATGGTTACTATAAGGTAGGATCTTCAAGTAGAGAGATCAGTGCAACGAAACTAAAAGAAAACCAATAACAGAACCAGGGGAAAAATATAATATCGAAATTTGCATATAATCGAGAAGAGGCAAATGATACATATTTTAATTTCTCATGCTAAAGTTGCCTAAGAGTATAAACATTACTCATGAGAACACTTACGGCACGTAGTGCTTGAAAATATGCCTCAAACGTTCGTTCATGAGGGCAAGTAATGTTGAGTGAAGTACATCAGCCTTGTATGGACTAGAGCTTTACCTTGGGTTTGAGTTGTGTAGAGAGCGCGAAAGCAATTCATCGTTGTCGTTCTGAGCCACTGCCTTCGCCGTGAAAGGTGTGCATTGACGAGACCGACGAGGTGTAGTGCCAAAGATACTCATACTTGTAGCACTTATTTTTTTTGCTATTCGTGTTAAAGTTAACAGAAAATGTCACTACACTGGGTGATACAGAACGGTGGACCAAAGAGACTTCCGGGTTATCTCTCTACGGCACTAGCTCCCCGGAGCGGAGCATCGATACGGAGGTGGAAAAAGCTCTCTCGCTTGCGCGCCTAGCCTGTCCGTGGGGCGACCGACCTTGGGGCTCTGAACTGGCACTCTCATGGTATATAGAACAGGAAATAAACAAGAAACAATATATAAAGAGATCTATAGTGGTGACCGGGTATGTATGTCCTTTCAAATAAGAATAGTTTATAATATGCATATCATCCGTTAAAACTATAAAGTATACTATAGACTTATTAGCTATACAAGTAATAATTTCACAAGTTACTTCTTTGGGGTCGTTGCTATATACATATTTCGAATTATTATGTGATTAATTATAGGAGACCTGAGTAGATAGATAAGTGTAATAAACTATTAATTAAGATGTAAATATTTATCTTAAACTGTAGTTAAGGATGAAAGGTGCTTAGTTTACCTTACAGATATACCTATTTGCATTCTATTGTGAGCTTTTGCAGCTATTTATTGTGAAATATGTTTTTCGAAGTGGAAAGTGGCGGTGTATGTATAGTTTCAGTCTCTTGTTTAATATTTGTTATATAATATGTTTATGTAACATATTATAGACGGGCAATAGGATTAAAGGAAATTTGAGAACTATCTATAAAAAATATTGCGAATTTATATATATATATATTTGTTGTTATTGCGGGAAAGTTGGAACGTGAAATTTCTTGTTTACAGCTTTTTAACTGACTTGGCTGTCAGGATTGATATTGTATTTTTTTTTTTCTCTCATTATGTACCTGCTGGTAGTACTATAGATCCTAGCAATCATATTTTAAGTTTGTTGATTGACATGATTCAAAAATATATAGGAGCTTTACGCTCTATTAAAGCTGATGCTTCCGTGCTCTGACTTTATTTCTTGCTATTAGAGGTGATCTCTTTTGGTTATTCTTTTTTGTATATACTGAGAGAAGATAAATGTATCTAACCCAAGGGTACTCCGCAAAGATTTGGCAGCGTAACGGAGGCTCCTTTCGGACTTTCGGGGAAGCGACGGGGTACGGATCTATTTCCCTCGCTCTCTTACTCTAGCTTGAGGAGAGGTGATCTCCGGAACTCCGCGTTATTGTTTCGTCTCTCTGTGGGTATTTGAGGTGGTCGTCGCGCGGCGTTCCGTCTTCCACATAACTCCACCTACGGGTAGATCAGGAAAACTGTAAAGCACTCTCTCGCGACCGTCTTTCCCGCGCTCAGCGTGCGCTCGAAGCCCCCTGACTGAATGAGATGTAGGCCGTTGTAAGGTATCCCTTTTAGCAAATTTCGGAGATTCGAATAAAATAATGATCAATTTTCAGTAAACATAAAAGTGAAGAACCTTCGATATAAACAAATGTATATTATTGTGGTCATGTCTCGCTGACTTAGATAGCTTTTCGAGATCTCCAGAAACTGTTATAGTCCATTACTAAAATCACAAAAAAAGACGAACTTGCATATAGTTTTCTTTGAATCAAGTGAAAAAATTACAGGTAGTTACTTGTATCTTTAATTCAACATTTATTCTTAATGGATGTTACGTAAATTACAACTGATAAGATAAGACGACCAATTCGTCTTTTAATGGCTATAAAGGTAATGGGCTATATTTAAGGGGCTGTGTATATATTTGTTCGAGTGATAGTAGCACCTATCTGTTATATATATATGCGTAGGCCGTTAGATATCTAGATAACTTTTATAGTATAGGGTAGTAGCTCATAAATACCTATATTCCATTTATATATCGGTATATGATGAGTCATTAACCCTATTATATGGAGGATTCCGCGGTGTGGATGGTATAGGGGAGTATATATATATTTATATTAATAGATAAACGAAAGAATGCTTATGGAGTGATGAACGTGATAAAGTTTCGCCATTAGGTTTTACCGCACCGCTGTGCTAATATATAGACACTTACAGTTCTTATTACCCTTGAATTTATCTACATTGAGGTCTTTGTAAGAGTACAGTTAAGTTTCGTTTTCGTGACTTCTTTTTAAAGACATGTCTTAGTTGCGCATGTCAATATGCGGGATATTAAGTCGATACACCGGATAGTCTACAGTGCCAGAATCAGTTCTCGTGGATATGTATGATTGACTTTAAGATGGTGAGTTTTAGCAAATTATCCTAGCCGTGGAGGCGGCCTCGACATACATAGTGATAGGCATTTTTGTTTTTCTATTATTTCCATAGTTATGCCAGGTTGCCTATATAGTTTATTGGCTGTAGATGCGCTGCTGAGCCTGATCGTACTAACGCTGGTCTTATCGCTTACATATATTTCTGACCATTATTTTTACCTTATTAATAGTCTATTCATTCTTGCTTGTGAGCCTTCAAACGGTCGCTGTTTGTTTAATAATAGTATATAGGTATTATTAATAAACTTAATTGGTTTAGTACTTAGCGTTCGTTATATAGTTATCTTAACCAACTCACCTGTTATTTTCTATCTATTCGCAGTTTAATTAGAACTTTCATTATATTATGAAGCGTTTTATTTAGTAGGCCTCTAAAAGACTCACAATCTAATACGTTTCACTAAAAACTGAGAGACAACTCTTAATCCTTCGTCGTGAGAAATAGGCACTACATTGTTGATGCTGTGCTTATACATCACTTTGTAGTGCGTGAAATTATATTGTATATATAAAATATAATATATTAGTTGTTTAATATTATTACTCAATATTAGTGAATATGTAGTATGAGTACTTGCTCTCTAGAGACTACTTATATACCTTCGTTACTTAATCCTTTCGTTTTCTATTACTGTCTTATAACTGCGATAAATAAATAATCAGACTTTCTATATATTTTTTTTTTGTGTTTATTTTCTTTCCGTTTAAACGTAAAAGACCTAAGTTTTCCCTATAGGATATCTGTCTCTTTTTGCACTTCATGTGTTCATGGAGTGTGAGGTTTCTATCATCGACCCCTTTTGCGGGCTAACTAGCGGTGTTGGAACTATTTCCCCCTCCGGCGCCGGGTCTCCGCGACATACCTATTCCCTGACCGAGTCTGAATTGGTCTATTTATGTGGTTCCAGCAGGGTGGTGTCTTTCTCTACTCAGCTACCCTCGGGTGTTTGATCAGGAAGACGTCCCCCTTCTGTGTTTCCGCTTCCTCGAGCCCCCCATTCCTAATGAGCCAGTTAGTAATACTTTTCGAGACAACACTACTACTAATCTTCTATACTAATTCTCATATATATGATTGAGTTTCTAAGCTGATCGTTTATTTATCTACGGAAGATATAGTAGGAACTAAAATAATAAAGTATTAGACTCTCATTTTCTTTACTAATTTTCTGTCAATGTATCCATCTCTATCTAGTCCTATTATGTATTAAATATGAACGATGGTCCTCACTTTATCCCTCTACCTGGTCGTTATCCCACCTACCTCCGAACGCTCGAGCTCAGCTATCCCCAATTTAAAAATAGCACCAATTTAAATGGTTAATACCAACTTTTTTTTTTTTTTAATAAAAAACTTTCCTAGTTAAAATGTTACAAGGAATCCAAAAGCATGTATTCCTTGTTCCGTCAGCCTATAGGGTACGTCGAAAATGTTTTAGTGACCGATATATGGATATGATTTCACTTTAACCCTACTATAAACATAGATATCTATATACTTCATATACAATACTGCAGTAGTGAGAATTCTATGTATACATAACGCAACACTTACACGCATTATTTTTCCTTGCTACTAAATTAGGCATTACTATTCATAGTCTTAACTATTAACATAGTATAATTGAGAGAGAGGATAATAGAATATAGTATACTACGGTATATATATATGAGCAAATAAGCCAGTTTCTAATTACCTCGGTTTTTAAGTTCAAATAAGAGTTGGAGTCGTAATCCAATTTAAGATTTATACTGAAATAATATACGCATCACTCACTGGCCGTTTCTTTCTATTTCACGGTTTGTCAGTTCGAGCTTTCATCAAGCTGAGACTTGATTAAATATGTTATTTTATTACGCGTTAAAAAATGTGTTACAGTAATCCACGAGTCGACTGTCATACACATTTTTAACATGCCCAGTTCGATAATAAATCTGCTTGCAATATTTCATAGCCTTGACGAAATAAGAACACCGGCCTGTTCCCGTTCACCCCTTACAACAGAATCGCTTTGAGAATTTATACCTCAAGATATGGCGCTTGTTATTATGAGTAGGTAGTGAGAACAATTTCCATTTTCACTAGGGTGTCTAATATATGGCTCGAGAATTATGAATGATTGGTAACTATAAAGGATAAATTATAGCAAAGCGGTCTGTTTTCCTGTTCTCTATGGGCTGTTACTACATTTTCATATCGAATAATTAAAGTAAACTTAATATAATTCAAATATAATATATATCATAATATAGAATTATAACTAGGAAGAAATATAATAATTATATACGGATAGAATAATTATAGTATATGAGGCCACTAACAAATATATGTGCCTGTATTTACTGAGCTATGGGAGATTGATGATTGAAAATATCAGCTTATTCACCACAATATAGGGTTTGGACACTGTATAGTGTGTTTGCAGGAGTGTTCTATATTCGATAAATATCGGACTACGTCAAGTAGATGCAAGTCTCAGTTTAACTACCATTTTTCAGCAGGTAATAAGTATCAACAAATATTTAACCTAGAAGGAATAATTCTAATTCAAACCTTTATGCTAGTACGGAGTGCTTATATATCTGCATTAGTACTTAGAATATTAGTATGAATTAGTATGTATTATACTTACTATATATTTCTATTTATCTCTAGATAACTACTAGAGTACTGGGTATTGGATAGTGAGAGTTATATTTAGTGAGGACATCCGCATCTTTGTATGAAACGTAAGGAAACACTTAAAATTCAACATGTCTGGATACTTGCTTAAGAAATTACTTTCATTTCTTTAATACAAAATAATTTAGTTCAAAATCTTCCCACATATTCACACAAAACTGAAACTTCAGAAATACTCCTAATATAAAAAAATAAGCTATAAATTATGTTAATATTTAAATAAGTTATGATACAGCAACAAAGACAGTTGACAAAAGTAAAGACAATGAAGAGAATAAGAAATAGAAGAGAGAGTAGAGAGTGGGAACAAATTAAAACTCTCTCTTATCTTTATTCATTTCATGTCTTTCAGATTCACACACTCAAGAGAGAGCTTAGTATGGTCAATTGTATATTGTCTTTTCTAAAATATGTTAAGGGCTAAAGAATGAGTTTGGAGGTATTTTTTTCGGTGTGCAGGTTATTTACCGGGGTCGGTATTGACTGGAAGTTGTTGACTTTCAAAACAAACTTGTGAGGAGAGTATGTGACATGGTCTCACAAGTAGTTTAGCTAACCACATATTCGGTATATAATTACTACCATGCGCTGAGGGCTTGGGTAGGGCTAAGGGTATTATATAAGCGTTATTAGTATAGTAATTATCTATTTTATATATAGCTAGATAGTATTTGTGGTGTATCCGATCTAGGATTGGGCAAGTCGCTGTAGTTGAAACTGACTTATGGTATGTGACGTTTATATATTAGGGCTAAAATTATAGTATTGGCTAAGAATTAATACTATTGGAATCACGATATATATATATATTCACTACTTTTGAGATCTTGATAGTGACATGGCTATAACTATTTCTTATCTAAGTACCTATAACTTCCTCTTAACTTCTCTATTACCCTTTCTAATCGTCTTCCGTATTGATCTCACTTATCTATTTATAATACGTCTTCTTTACCTATATTCACCTTAGATTTATATAATACTCTTTCTTTATATTTTCTATTTTATCATTAATTCACTTACTCTTAGTAAAGGGACTGCTTGGTCGTTTATCTACTACTGTTGTCTTTCCTTAAATATACTTATCCTGTTTATTTTTATTTGATTATCTTGTGGTATATTAATCATTATTATCTTACCTAACTTATAATATATATAATATATATATATATAATTACGTGGTGAGATTATATGATCATAAATTAACTTACATTATATGTACGTCATTTATAATATTATTATATAGTATATATATATATATAATAATATATAAAATAGTCAAAATGGTTATCTACTTCACGAGTATGTAATATAATTAATATATATACTACTTTTATTAGATAATACATAGTGCAGCTACATATATAAATAACTTAAACGTTGTACATTATACATTGAGCGGGTACAGGTCTAGTGTATATAATATATAATATCTACCTATCTATATCAATTGCTTGTTTGTCACTATCTGATTATTTATTTTCAGATATATTACTATTATATTATAAATACCTTTAGTAACATATGTATATATGGCCTCTACCTTGGAGTCAATTAAGTAAAACTTGGGTATAATACATATATTTTGATGGGATTATCATATTAATATACGCATTTTGCTGTATCTCAGTGGGAGTGCCTAAAGCTGACATCATGTAACTCGAGAACGGCAGCCATCGACACTAAAAGCAATATACATTACTATTGTGATATGAGCGGTAAAAATTTCCTTATAGTGAGGTGCGTTTGTTGCTTTAATATTTTTTACTTTGTTTTATTTCTATTCGTTTTTTTGTTTTGTTTTCTGTCTTTTCGTTGTTTTTATTGTGCTGAAAATTTTAGAAATTTCTTTTTTTTCCACATGCTAGGGGGACTCTGCATACTTCGTATCACTCGTAGATAGAGAAGGGGGGCACGATATCCCCTCGTACTCACCGGGACAGTCGGTTCCGAAGACTCCGTATTCATGCATCCTGCGGGTTTACGCATCGATCTGGCCTTATTTTCTTAGTTAAAGAAAAAATTACCATAATTTACCTTCTAAAAAATATCTAGTTTAGACTTTTGTAAATATACACCGGACCGACGATAAAATGTTTTTATTGGAGTTTTACGCTCTTTATACTATTAACTGTGTTCACAAGTTAAATATCTTCTTCTAAAATTGATTTTTTAATCTCACTTCCTAAAACGACACTATTAAAGTGGGGAAATGCAAGATTCATCTTAGAATATCTTCTTTTTCGCCCTCGCCAATATTCTTTTAAGAAAGGATACTATGCTAAAAATCAAAGATGAGAGAGAATTTGATATATGGTAAAGAATCACTAAACTATCTAAGATATTTAATAAAATACTCATACGCTAATGAAGATCATGATTGCTCACCATTGTATTCGGTTTTGCAGTCGTTTGAGCTGAGCATTGCCTGGTTACCCCTGTATAATGTAATCGTGATAAAATATCGTAAATTGACTTGAGGAGATATCTAATATTGGCTCGCAATATTGTTATCCTTTCCTGTTACGAATCACAAAAAAACAATTTTATACAACCAAAACCTGATTTTCCGGTTCTGACAGTGTCGATATTTTAACACACCCCTCTTAAGATTACTCTTTTCCTGCTGATTCAATATGCAATTTGGTTTTACTGTAGTGCTGCCTTTCTGAAGTACATGATGTCAGCTTTAGACAGCCCTTCTACATCAGACCTATAGTACATATCTTATATAAATATAACTGGCTTAGTCTATAATCTCATAATAGCCTATATGAGAGTTCAAGTAAGATAACTAAGTCAGTATTTATAATAAAGGAGCGTATTGTCAGACTTTTATAGACATTAATTAATATATATATATATAACTACTATAATAAGTATTATATATATATATTATAGTATATATATATATAGTTGACTTTATATATTACTACTGATATAATAGCATTCACCTATTAGGTACTCGTTATTCTACTTATATAGTTAACTTGCGCACTTATAACATTATCATTTCTGACCCTTATTCATGGAATTTCAGAGGTATATTTTCTATAAAAATATTTATACATATGGAATGCTTAGTCTTCGTTAATAACTCGCTTCGATAATTCAAGAGTTTTTTTCGAGAAATTAATATTTGCTGGAGGATATAGCGTTAAATTGTCTATAAACATATAATAAATCAATAGCATGAAAAAGGTAACTTCTGATACATAATTATAAACTTCGCTATGTAGAGATGGCTGGAAGCGTCCAGTGATATTTTTTGTCTGCAATAGTACGTAACTGGGAATAGTTAATACAAAGATTAAGCGACATTAGGCACTCTTGGACGCGTCTTACGGTCGTTGTTAGTGCGTATGGTAGCAATCTACTATAGTGTGAGGGTCTCAAAGATTAGGAAACTCCGTTTTCAAACATACAGAATGATAATAATATACATAGCCTGTCGTAGACGTAGTCTTACACTACTACTTAAGTTCTCAGCTCAACTTATATAATAGCCTCACCTTATGCCTCCTAATAATATTATCCTTCACTCTATATAATCATTTTAGATATTATCTATATTGTAAAGCATTAGTATAATTCTATTTTACCTTCTCTGACAATTTTTCATTTACTTTTATATATGCTGCCTATATCTACTTATCTAATATACGTGTCCGCTATAGTAATCACTTATAAGCACGTTAGATACTAGTGATCTATCAAGCTATATTAATTGAGGTGGCGCATAAGCGCAAATGAAAGAAGCAATTTGCGCTTTAGGTAAAAAATTTGCGCTTTTGCGTTTGCGCGCAATTTCTAAAAATGTGCGCTTTTGCATTTGCGAACTCAAAACATACTCTTTTTTACAGAGCGCAAAAGACGCGAGATTGCGCTCGATCTAGACACTCATAGTTGCGTTATGCCGCTGTACCTAAAGATATAATCTTGGCGCTGTACTATGACATTTAGTATACCATTGCGTATATAAGCTGTACTATTTATATCACATGTGTGGTACTAATTAGGGTTCGACGACGATTCTCTTTGGCACCCTTTCAATATATCATATATATTTTATTCTCTATATACACACGGTAGATCATTTATTCATTATATGAGTTTTTATGAGCTAGATACTCATTAATTATTATTGAGCTAGAACTCCACGCGCATCTTATATCTGAATGAGTGTAATTTATATTTTCTGTTCTTATTATTGTTATTTTTCTTATCTACATGATATATAAGTAATACATATATAATAATAATTAATGCATTGCATATCAACATATATTCACATCAAGGTTGTAATTTAAAACTTAATATATATAATAAAATGTAATAATACTGAAATAGATGATACAAACCACTGCGATAGATTTACAGTTCCACGAAGCTAATATAAGTTACTTCAAATAAATAATAAGTAATAAATTTTAATATTATAATCATATACATAATAATAATAATAGATAATGAATAATAATAATAATTTACATAGTCTAATATTTTGTATCTCGAGTGATCTTGATTAGGTTTATATATATATATAAACATATAGCAAAATATGTATATGGTCATTGATAGTATAGATAGTGATTTTGATAAATTTTAAAAATAAAATGTGATTTATATATAAATATTAATTACTTTTTAGCAACAAGCAAAACATAAAAAAAGAGTTAAATAACATTAATAATATTCATTTTCTATGTAGAAATTCTAAATTAGTTTAACTCAAAAGTGCACCTCAATAAATCACTATATCGACAAGTGATATTACCGGTAATAAGAACATTAGTTCACGTGATAATTGGTAGTCTTACGCAATTTTCTCAGCATATTTTCAGTTATTTTTTAAGTTACAAATAATGATAATCAACAATCTCTTCATTATTTTTACCTGTGCTTTCTAATGTATGTTTTGATACGTATTCACTTATTATTATTATAACGATTTCAAAACTTACAACAATGAAGTTTGATTGTGGTTATGTAAACTTATAATCCTTATTATAAATTATTTATTATTATTATTATTTATTTCATTTCATAATTCTTACTAAACATATGTTTAGTTTTCTATTATTTTTTTTCGTGGATGAAACTTTTTCAAGAGGAAGAATAAGGAGAACTGATATTTATACTATATGCTAAACGCGGATAAACAGAAAAGTGCTATAACAGTGAAAAGCGTTGTTTAACTCTAAAATATCGAGTGTATGCTGCTGTACTTCCCATGAGAGAGAAGGAGAGAGCACAGGATCGAACGGTATATCTCGATGACTAGTGACCCTTCGCCAGTCAGTTATCATACATACCAGTATTAGAGGTCTGGTGTGTCCATCCACAATGATATGTCGGTTAGGAGGGCACATACGATGATTATGGTGTACTATCTAACAACGAAAGATTGATGATCCAATTAATAGAAAAATCCAGTCTATTCAGCTTTTGCTAGTATCTTTCACTCAAATGCTCAATTAACATTACCGCTTATAGTAATCGCACTACTTGAACTCCCGGATGAAAGTGAATCTGGAAATGCTAAACAGATTTGTACACTCCTTTTTATTAGTATTATTTTTACTTTTATTTGAGTATTATTTTATCTTTCTAAGAATAATCAGACGCGTACGCGAGAACACTATTTTTCACATATTTTTTTACATGTATTATGCTGGTGTAACTGTTTTTTACAGGCCGTTCCCTCCTCTTTCTGGCAACAAAATGCTGTGGTTAATGCTCAAATAATGACTGGAGAGTCATATGTAGGCGCTGAAGAGCCCTGGAGTAATGACTCGAAATGTCGAGATTATCAAATGGCGCACATCGGTCTGTGGCGGCGATAAAGTAACCCAGCAAAAGGTCAGAACCTGATGAGTCTTCTTCATGCATCTCGAGATGTCGATTACAATGCGTTGTAAACGCAGACATAGAGCCTTGGAGGTTGCTTTATTAAGTAGCTATAGTCTTTCTATTTTAAGTAACATGCATCCGATATACTTTATTATGACTGGTGTCACAATCTTCACCACAAATAACAGCCAGCAGAAGCATCTTGTTTCGACTGCGTCCCATACACAAAATATTTCGAATTTGGAAATAAACCCACGTAAATGATTCACTGTCATGCTAACATATGAGTATTGTTTCAATCAAAATTACTTGTCCTGCTCTGTCATTAACGGATGCATATCATGGAACCAACGATCATTTGGAGGCTATTGATTCGAGCGAGTTTGGTTGCAACCGTCTGGGTTCTTGTTTACGTACTCAACCGTCCTTCTATTTCCGACGTGTTCTTTTTAAGGCCACACGAGACCGGAGTACGATACGACTGGTGCATCTATGATTCCACCTTACCTCCAGAAGTAAAAGTGATGAGGGATTTTGATGTCATATGCTAATGATGCGGTGAGAGTCGCTGATCATTCACTCCAATTATTTAATCTCTAGTAAAGGTTTATTTAGCGCACATTCTCAGACAGCTGGACGGGAACAATAAACAGGAGCTTTTCTGGGATGACGGTTTACTCGGTTAATTTGAAAACTTGAAGAGAGAGAAGGCTGTCTTTGCTTGTAGAGAGTTATCTGTTTCTCAGACCACACAGTCCCTAGTCAACAATATGGCGGATATTCATTAACCAATTTGGCAATTGAGACATAGGTAGTAAAATAAATATGAAAATACGCATTAACGTAAAGCTTGAAAAACCATTATAACGTCCAAATTAAATAAGGAAACACTAAATAAAAAAATTTATCTTCAGGTGTCCTGCATTAACTAGATACCTGTGAGAATTGTTGTGTGCAGCCTTTCTGGTGGAAATGCTCATGCAGAAACGGGTTGACGACGAGGAAAGAATAACTGGTACGGTGCGAGATGACGAGAGGGAGTTGAAATTGTTGAGAATGGAGCAAGATTAAGATGACACAACAGACGGTTCTGCGTACAAAACCTCTCAAGCTTGAAATCTGCTGAAAAGAACATGATGCCATTAGAACTAACTAACATTCGCCGTTGCATTTCTACACCATCTAAACATCTTGGCTACTAAGGATGTTCCAAATGTTCCTCGCTGATCCTCTGGTGCCAAGGATCCTTTATAAGACACTTACCAAAACATCAGGAATTGTGGAATGCCAAAAAGACAGGAAAATACAACTGCTGCGAGCATTAAGAAGGATTGGGAATAAAATTTGGAGTACGAAAGTTTTTCAACTACTTATATTATCTCTAAAAAACGTAAGCACGCTTCGCATGACACAAATTCAGTTACAAAAAAGAAGCAGAAACTTGAAAAAAGGAGTACTGGGAAGGAAGATATTATAACTAATTTTAGATTTCTTATCGAAAACTCGAAAAATGAGGATTCGTCAAATGGAAATGCTAAACGTTTAGGAAAAAAATTGACCAAGAAATTTATCTCTAAAAAACGTAAGCACGCTTCGCATGACACAAATCCAGTTACAAAAAAGAAGCAGAAACTTGAAAAAAGGAGTACTGGGAAGGAAGATATTGTAACTACTTTTAAAACGCCTACCCCACATAAGAAAAATGAGGATTCGTCAAATGGAAATGCTAAACGTTTAGGAAAAAAATTGACCAAGAAATTTCTCTCTAAAAAACGTAAGCATGCTTCGCAGGAAACAAATCCAGTTAAAAAAAAAAAGCAGAAACTTGAAAAAAGCAGTACTGGGAAGGAAGATATTGTAACTACTTTTAAAACGCCTACCCCACAAAAGAAAAATTACCCTGTGGTTAGGCGCACACAAGAAACCCCAATATTTATGGATATTGAATGATCTATTTTGGGTATATAAAAGCATAATCGCAAGACATCCAGACACACTGTTCCTTTTATTTGGGACACGCTCTCTTTAATTAAAGTATAATTAGAGTGACTAAGTTCGTGGTGAGCATTAAGTATTATGTATATTCATTTGTTGTATTAGTCAAGCTTGCATTTAATTTTTCGATATCTTCATTACTATATTATATTTTCTATAATATCTTCGTATAGTTTCTACCATATGGTTATAGACATATATAGTCCTTTTAATCTCTTCCTTTTTGTACAAACATACGTTATTCATATTGCACACAAATGAATTTGTGTATCTGACGAGGGGCTCAAGTAAGTGCCTATATGTAACTTCTCTATATATTCCGCAATAAATGGATCTTCTCGAAAATACACAGGACCCCCAGAAAAAAACTATTTCACACAGTTTTACTTGTAAACATGTGCAGTTATATAAAGAAAAAGTGTTCAATGCGTTTTTTTTAATATCTGAACGCCTTCTCTCCATAAATTTTTCAAAGAACTGATTATTACATAATGAGTGTCTCTTAGATCAACTATAGCTTTTTAAAATTGTTTAAATTATAAAATAAAGTATATCAATAAATTTTGAGATTTTTGTTTTACCTTTTAAAATTTAGTTTTTTGTTTTACCTTTTAAAATTCTTTTCGAACTTTTTAATATAATTTCATAATGATGAATGTGAGGACTGCCATTGTAATTAGTCCTAGACAAATGTTAAGTAATACCATTTGTGGGTGAACTATTGTACATATTATATTTGTTGTATCTCAATATAACCTTACTTCTTATTGTTGCTTAACAATGTATAAACCTGGCTCGCTCTTTCTCAAGACCAATCTCTCAACCATTTATAACGATGTTTCTGTTAGTTATACCTCACTATTTTTATTATGTTTAATTAATTCTCCGCAATTTTCGTCCTATAATCCTCTTACTCTTGATGTGTGGAGAAGGCCAAAGCTGTATATCTCATCTAATGAGTAAATCGCGCGCACATAACTTGTCTCAAAATACTTTATGTACCCCCTCGATTAGATTATGGAATTGATATTTCCGGTAACTGTGTAAATTTGATTTTGCTGCCTCTACTTTATTAATGCTTTTATGTAATTTTCTAAGCTTCTATGATGATTTCTTAAAGAGTTTTTTTGGTGGCAACTAATTTCAGTATGGCGTCTTTTAAATGGCGTTGTATTTTATACTTCTATATATTGCCATATCTCTATTTTTCGAGTGCACGTACTCCGATTTTCTCCGGGTTCCACGTGAATCGGATTCCCTATCAAATGTATGTTACTTTCATAGCTTCGACTTTTGAAAAGAACTACTAAGAACCCTGAAATCTTGATAACTGTGCTATAACATGAGACTCTGAGTCTTACGTTATCGATCTAAATCATGTTTGTCTTGCTATTCATTTTTAAAGTTAATAGGGATCAATCCGAAGAGCATTCCTAACGTTATAACCCTAGTGAACCTTGTCTGGTAGTTCTGAGAAAGTAGTCTGGATCTTGTGGCTTACTTAATTATGTCACAGTCCGACCGTCAACGGTGGCCGACAGAAATATTTTTGTGAGCTTTAGTCAGGTGTTATATACTTATACTCTAGTAGTGTCGCTCCATACCGGATAAGGTTTACATGTAACTATTCATGTCATTTTGATCAAATCTTTTCTTCTACCTCAGTTTTTTTCGTAGAGTGTATATTGAATTAAGAGATGACTGTTGTTCAATTCATTCAGAAGTAAGTTTTTACTCGCTCAGGGCAGCACAATGGATACCCACCTGTTCATGTCTTTTCTCGTTACCGCTCGGAAGCCGCAGGGTTGAACGCATGCCTCTCTTAATTTCAAGCATCGGAAGAGCTTTCATAATCACTTGGATTGTAACACTCGCGCTACCGTGATCTGCTACGCAGACCGGGGGACTTTTTTCGCACGCACAGAAACAAACTAGCCCGCTCCAACTCCGTCACTCGCATGCCTTCTCGCGATGACGGTGCTCTCTTGTCCGGCTACTCGCCGCCGAGCTCCGTCTCTGCGGGTGAAAGGGCCACTTACGTACAGCAGATATTATGTTTCATTCTATCTGCTCAGATTAATATTTGGTAAGGTATTATGGGCTCTCGTGAGTATATCAGGCAGATTATGTGTATGTTCAGACTATTCTTACTGAAGATTCCGGCAGTATGACAGAGATTATGTGGTATATCTGAAATTTTTACCTATATCGTGGCTATCGAAAGGATCGTTGCAAGAGGGCTTCTTCATCACACTCGTTAAGAAAATGTACGATAAATTAACAATTTTCTTTGAGTTTCTTTTGGGTTATATAAAAACTTTAAGGGATGACTAACTTTTATAGCTGAATGTATTCGCTACTTATTATGCACATATACCGTTTATACATGGTCTCAGGGTACATTCCTAGGCTATATATATATATATATATAATATATACATGTTAGGGGACTTGTAGCTTCATAGTTTATACTCAGACGAGTTCATGATATTCATAACCGTTATGAGTTCGATCGTACACGGCTTACAAGTGTGGTTTAACTCGGAGACAAAATAAGTAGCTCATGTGCAGCGAATGTAACATCAAGGAAGACTGCCACACGTGTTATAGATTGGTGGTTTCTGAATATATGATCTGAGTAGATATAATGAGATATAATATTGAGCTCGGTTATATGTAAGATACCTAAATCTGATGCGACACCATCCACATTTGGCGCGGTTAGCGTGAGGGTCTCTGACCCGCCGCTCGTACGATTGTACGACCGATATTGATGGTGTATCGTCCCTTTGTGATTACTCAACCTTTGTATATGTAGATATACGCGATTAATCTGTCATGACGATTTCGAATGGGTACATCGCTCCGGGCGAGGTTTATTTTTTATGCAAGTAAATGGTTAGAAATGCATGGAGATATTATTGAGTATGGTTCCCTACCTTGTATGTGTATGCTGGCTTCTAACTACTCGGCCAGTTAGCTTTTCAAATTGAATAATATTACAGTCTCGCTATATTGTTGTGTGGCCGTTACAACGGGCGTAGAATCATGCCAACACGAGCAGAGATTGTGTTTCGGACTGTTGGCGCTCAACCCTCTGTGCATCCGATGATGTCTCTGTTGGCGGTAGGCATAGGTGAGATCATATTTCGGAAGACCCTGCAAATGATACAGACCTAGCGTGTGATGTATAGATGAGACGCGGATGCGCAGGGGTTCGCGACCAGTTATATCACTGTAATGTAGAGAACAGACGTAATAATGATGCTTAAGGATATTTGAGTGACCATCGTGACGGACAAACACCTACTCCCGATCCGACATCCTGTACCAGCAACATTAAAGCCCGACGTTTTGCTCGCCACATTTTCCTATGTCCAATATTGCTATTTGAGTAGTACAAACGTTCCCATACTCTTTGTGAGACATGTATACAATAGTGTGTTTGAGCAAGCAAGAAAATAGTATTGTGGTTCTCCGATTTGTCATGAACATAATTAATATGTCGAATTATTTTTTGATATAGTTATATTAGTTTCAATGCTTATTATATTGTTGTCCTTTTTCGAATGAAAAAAAACCTTGGCGCTGTAGAGACAGGATGCAGTGGAATTCGTTTAGAGTCCTGTTATAGAAAGTTGTGAAATGGCAGAGGTGAATAAAGGTGGCTGGACTTCGCTATAATTATTAATCGTTGGTGGATACCGTAAAGGGTACCAAATAGTTTACTATTGGGTAGTATGCTCACGCATTATATTAGTGGTTATATCTTATATAATTGTAATGTATGAGTATGTTTATTAGTAGTATTAACCTCAGGTTTATTATGTTATAGTGTGATAGTACTATATTCGTGATACTAGCGAATTAAAGATAGGTATATACATAAATCAATGTGTTCAGATGGGACAATCTTAAGGAAGTGTTAGGTAGGGTATAACAGTAGATAATTGATATATAATATAATAGACGGAACTAACAACCCGTATAAAAGATATTATATTTTTTTTATATACTTGTATATATATAAACTACCACGAAATGGTATATATAAGGTAAGTCTGGGTTAGATGATCATAGAAGTTTGATGAATAATTGATTAGATTAGAGTAAGAATGACAGCTTCGGTGTTTAGCTGGTTATAATAGTGTGTGTATTTATTGTATATCGATAGCGGGTCATGAAGTAGACTACGAAAATAAATAGTTGTAACTGACGTCAGTGTAATATTTTAACCTAACGACATGTCTGATAATCGGAGAGCAGGTCATATATACTAATATGTGAGTTTGGTGAAGTGACGAGAATATATGCATAAATATTAGAGTTAGTGTTGTAATATTAAGTGATACGTTTTACTATTTAGGGCGTTTTGTCTGAGTTATGACTTAGATGGTTCTATTATATATATATATTTATATTATATTAATTATATATATCTTTAATTATTTATATAATATATATATATATATAATATGTGGCCCATCCATTACGGCAGTGGTGACCCTCTACATTTGACATATTCTCTTAGTGATGGTTGTCATTACGTACTAACATCCCGTTGAAAATGCTCTATAGTGTGATTTTTCTTGGACTGTGACGAGTTACTTCACTAATAGTTATATATAGAGTTGGGCTATATCGTGAAAGTACTGGCTTTTCTTTTCGACTTTTGTGTTATGTATAATATATTTACTTCTACCACTTTTCTTTTCCGATTTGCATATGTCACGCTCCCTATACCCCTCAATTAGTTCATTGGGAGATAATAGAGTGAAGTAGATTACATATCTAATAATATATACATAATATTAATATTAATTAAATAATATCTTAAATATAATAATTAAATAATAAATAACTAATAAATTAATATATAATTACATTAATAATTAAATATTATTAATATAAATACCTAAATAATAAACATTAATAAGTATAATATATCATTAATAATAGTATAATAATATAATATTTATATATTATATAATATAAATTATTATTATATTTATACTTAAATTATTTATATATATATATTACATATAAATATACTTATAGATATATATTATCATGTTTATATATATTTTATATATAATATTAATATATATATATCTTATATATATATACTATAATATAATATACTATATATATATAATTATTTATATATAGTTTAATATATTATATAATTATTATTACTAATTATTTAGTATATATAACAATATATAACTATAACTATATATTAAATAGATGTATATAATATAATATATAAGTATAATATCTATTATTATTAGTTATATTCAATATATATATAGTATAATTATATATTATTAATATATAATATTATTATTATATAATATCTTATTAATTATATATATAATTATATTATTTATATACTTTATATATATTAATATGTTCATAATTATATCCTACAGTGTACTGCTGACCGCAATTTTATTTTCCGTACCGTACTCTGACTGACTCCGGCTATCTGTGCTTTAGCTCAATGTTTTGGGAGGAATTTCTACCCGCTTCTAGCGAATCACGGGCTCCGGTCCAGATTTTTAAAATTTACCTCAGTCTGAATACTGCACTACACGGTACATACCTAGGTGAGCTCTCATAGGCTATGTTTAACAATATATACCTCAGTGCATACCGTAATCCACTCCGCTCTACATTAGCATTTTGAATATTATTTCGCTCGTACTCCGTTCTCCGACTTACCGGCTTCGATACCTCAATAAGTGTACTTATATATTTCCTCTCATTGACAGCATGAAGTCATAATGCTGATCTCAAATTATTGAATAGTTGATGATATAAATCGTATATTTGTAATTAACATATCTTTTATTATCTATATATACTCGATAATTATTTTACTTAGATAATAAATATAAGATGTTCTAAGAAATACAGATAAATAGCTCATTCATTCCAACTTTCTTCCTAAATTTTTATTATACATATTCATTATTATTGAACGATAATAATTAATTAACCTATAGCGTAAAGCCTATATCTATATACCCTCTATAATAGTTATATCTATATTTATATGTTATCTTTATTGTCTATACCTGTACTGTTTAACAATTACTAATATATCATTTATTATTTTTTTTTCTAAGAAGCTACACTAAAATACGAATGCTAATATTCTAGCTCATCCCTAAATAAAGTTTAAAAATTGTAAATGTCCTCTGTGTTATATGACACTATGAGCTTACGTAGTCCTTAACATTCATCATAATATATTGTATTTCAAAAATTTTATTATATTAGGTAATAGTGTATATAGCCTATAGATATACCGAGTATAGTTATAGTATGATTATACTGATATATCGCGTATTTATTACTAATGTATGTTATTGATATATACTTAATACTATTATATTAATATATATTGATTTATATTTTATTATTTATATATATATATATATATATTATAATATATATATATATATATATATATATTTATATATATTATTACTATATATAAGTATATATATAATATATATATTATCTATAATATATTAATATCTTAATTAATACTATTATTATTAATTATATATATATATATATATATAATTATATTATATATAATTATTCACTTTCCGTCAAATTTAAATATAAATAATTTCTCTTGGTAGAAATACATCTCTACTATTCCCATATGTTAATATAATTTTATTTCACATAAATTGTTATTAAATATAAAAATTGATTTCTCAATTAAATTATTATCCTTTCTACAGTACTTTATAGATTCCTAGATTTTATTCTTTTTTAAAGATGGAAAATAAGTTTGAAGCAATATTCTACATATTAATTATAGGTAGCGCTCATAAATGGCTAGTAATTGTGCTCTAAGCGGCATATTGCAATATTTAAAGTATATAGATCGACTAATTGATGCCTCTATTAACTATGTATTAATTTTGTATTTCCTAGTGTTCGATTTCATTATCCCTCTAATGTACTATATTAGAATTCTACCTTATTTTTCTAGATGATATTATATTAGTGTAAATGTCTTTAAGTATAATTCTCTTTATTTGTTATTTTCATAATCTCGTTTTTTATGTGTGAAAACAGATTATGCATTTATTCTGTCTAATATTTTGACTTTCTATTTCATCTTTCATTTGCTACAAATTCTTTACATAGTTTAGAGATTCCTGACTGAAACTGCTTGAAACATCTGACTTCCACCTCAGATTTCTCTCATGTTTCTCCAAATGGTATAAGGAGCTTATATCACTTTTTAAGTCTTATAAAGTTGCACCTCGAATGCTGTTGCAGCTCCCCTTATGGCGATGTGCTGTATACAATATCAGATCTTCATGTATGAGGAAATAAGTACCATAAATCATTAAAGCAGATTTTGCCCCCTGAGAACGATGAGAAATAATTTGTACTATTGTCTTACCATTTCAACAATGATACTTCCCTTCTTTCATTGGGATAAATATACTTGTTTTGGCTAGGCCCACTAAAACGCATTTTCTAGGAGGCTAAACTTTCCTGAATACTCAAGTGCTTCTGATATGTAAGATATCTTTTTTTGTCTCTATCGTAACGTCTTGCCGCCGTGATGTTTTACCACTCTTCTTCGAGCTGTTTCCGTTGTTCACCACTGATGTCGAGAGAAGAAGTCAGAAGTACGGCAGCCATCATACTACTACAGAACTTTTTTTGATCGCGCTTAAAGCCCATTTATGATCCGACGCTAGTTTTATACGAGCATAATACTGATCATTATTTACTTTTGTATAATTAACTTCCCTATCTTGTCTTCTTGACTCTTATAGATTGACCTTTTTGCCTGACTTGATTCATTTAGTATAACTTCCATATAATTTTGTGAGTATACGTGCTGCTTTTCGCTATTTATCTCGCTCATACACTGCTTATAGATTTGCTCTTATTATATATGATTTATTGTTGTAGAGACTAATACTCGCACTGCTAATGAAAGTATGAATTCCACTAATCTCATTAAGTGTGCTGCATATTAGTTAACAGCTTTCGGAACTAGTCTTATTCTTCGTTTATCATGTTCATTCTGAAATCAGTTGGTAATTATACTTCTTCTTTTTTTGATCATTCATATGAATATTGTCTCAGATAACTCAATATTTTACAGCTTCAACTCTATCACTCACATTTCCTTATTTAACTTTATGATCTTAGCATGGAATCATGTTTTGAATGTATTATTTATCGATTATCTATAACTTAAGTCTAAGTTAATATTGCTCATTACTATTTCGAATTTCTTTTTAAGTGTTCAGTTAACAATTCTTGGATATTTGTAATATGTTGAGATTTGTTTCTTTTACTGGTTACTAACGTATTTTTGAATAATATTCGATTTTTATTCTTACGTTCAAGCATATAACATAAATATTATTTGACATCATTAAATTGACTATTGCCCAGCTATGTAAGTATAAATCCATATTTTAATGCTACAAACGTCCCTTTATAGAAATTTATTTAAGCTTTTTTTAATTTTTAAGTTTTATTTTTTCTTCATATGAACTCATATTTACAATATTTTCCCAGTTCTTTAAGGGTATTCCCAGTTCTAAGCCATGTGTTCCACCAGTGCTTTTAAATCCTTTGGTTCAATTGCAATAAGTAAAATACTAATGAGGTCACTATCTTGATAAATAAAACCTATTATATTAATCAATTGATATTTATAGAATTTTCTACTTAACATAGACTAAGAGACATAGTTACACTAATATGACACTGAATAAAAGTTTCCCTATTAGTCATTGAGTTTATTGTAAAATTTAAAAGGTTTATCTGACTTACTTTAGCTACACCTTTCTTTTAACAATCTGCTATAGTCAAGTCTGTAGTATGATAGCGCATTTTAAATGTCTCGTCAATTATTATTTAAATGAAATCATCAATAAGATTATTAATCTGGTAGACCCCAGCACTGCGTAGTTAGGTTTAGGTAATATTTCTGTGCGGTTGATCTCTGGTGAGACTGTTATCACCGTTCAAATGGTGTGATATCATCTTTATCATATGACAAATGACGGTATCTTTATGTATAATCGTGTAGCTGTGGAGTCTTCTCATAGTATATTCAAGTACATGACGGTATTTTCGATGTTGGGTTTGTATTGACATTGATTGGTCCCGTGGCGAGTTGGTCATATTACATTGTTTAATAGGTTCGGTATATCAAGTTATTAGAACAAGCTAATAAACTGGACTTTCGACCTTTTTCTTCTGGTAGAGATTTGTAGTGAATAATGTGCCTACCATGTCTTTGACACTAACGCATCTCTAAGTAGATCCCGATTTAATAAGAAAGTTACTCGCTTATATAATTGCTATTAATATTAATCTCTATAGATATATTTTCCTGCGGCGTATATATCTTCAATAACATGCTATTATGCCACATTGCTACTTTTATATTATATGATTTTATATATATATATATATATTATAATATATTATATAATTATATATATATATATATATATATTATATTTAAATATATATATATTATATATATAACATTGAATTTCAAATATGCATGTAATTTAGAGGATTATCACTCATTATTTAAAGTTATATATTATATATATTATATATATATGTATAGGCGTGGTTAGTAGTTCTTCGGCTTTCACTCACTCTCAAATATATTTATATTAATATTATATCTTAATATATAATTTATCTTTAACAATTAATATTATATTTATATATATATATATATATATAATTAAATTATATATTAGTCCTATATAATTTATTAATATATATATTATAGAAATAAAATAATTAAAAATATATATTATTATAAATATTAAATAATATATATATTATTAATATAATATATATAATTATATTATTTATTATTATTATTTTATTTTTGATGACATCATTATGAAAGGAAAATTATTTTATTACAAACTTAACAAATTGCTCATAATAATCTTTTAGGAAAGAAATAAATATAGTAATTACGGGTTATCCGCTGAAAGTCCTCAGATCGTTTTGTACAAGCATGCACAAACACAAGAGCAAATTTCTAAAATATATAATAAAAATAAACTGATATATAATGTGGCGTAATATTTAATTATTAGGCTTATAGCGCCTATTATTTCACAGTTTTTAACGTAATATATATTCTAAAGATTATATGATTTTGGAATCTCCAAATAATACTATACTAATTTTAGTAATCTTCCTTCAGTTAATAAATTATAATTAATGTTGACTTAAACATCTCATCGAGTTGAACCACGTGTGAGCTGCTCTATTTTCTTGCAATATAGGGTCGTACTTCCGTATGGAGCCTCCGGCTCATTGTGGATCTCTCATTAAATATATCTCTGGCTTCCCAACTATTCCCAAATAACCTCAACATCATGTGTAAAACTCCTAAAAAATTCTTCAGCCGTCCGCGTCTAAGGCTCACCCAAACCCTTGCGGTCCGGCTCCGCTCCGGCTTCCGCGCTATGCGCGTGGTTGATATTTACTTTGTCATATCTTAATTATATATTTAATATTACTAATATGGGAATAGTTAATAATCATATATACCTATACATTACTATTATCTTATGTATTTATCATTAAATTAACTAATTATCTAGTTTAAGTTTAATTTGCCATATTCTTTAATATAAATTGTTTACAATTTTAAAATAATTCCCTGAAATTTTTATATAGCTAGAATATTCAGAAATATGACAATATGATATTTTTATTATTATTTTACTGGGGAACAAATAAAATACTACCTCTATATATATATTATTTACTGCAAAGGATAAGTAAGAATATATAAATATTTTATAATACGTTCTTATAACATTGCTCTCTAAGTATATATATATTATAAGAATGTTCTGTTGTGTTAATTTTCAGTGTAGTCAAGCTTAATATATTGTTATATGTACAATCCTTAATTTATATCATACATCATAAACATAGAAATAAATTTAATTGTAACAAAATTAATCTTCATAAAATATACTTATATATTATATTAATATAGTTATATTATCTTTCTTAGTTTTTTTAAGGTGATATAATGGACTAACTAATAATTACGCTATTAACCCAACTCATTCTCTTTTTAGTATCTATACTCTATTAACTTAGTTACTCATCCTAAACACAATCTTCGTTATCCTCAATTTATCTAAGGCATTCTACTACTGGTTTTCAATGGTATCGCCACCCAGCTGACTACGATTTCTCAAGTTACTTATAGATGCTCCTAGTGTTAATATGCTCTTTATTGTCTTTTTTTTCTTCTCTCTTAATAAAGAAAGTAAGTTACGTCGTCAGACATCCTCCTGTGTTATCTATATTTCAGATCCATTTGACGATTTTATGCTCTAGCTAAAAAATAAAGCTTAGTTTATGTAGCTGATACTCTCTCATTTCTTAACTTTTTAACCTTTTTAGTTTTTATAATTCTAGTTAAACTCTTTCCTTCTCTTGTGGGCTCACTCCGATGATGGTAACTCTTCGTCTAAACTTAGAATTTAGATTACTGCAGCCTACTTACAAATATCTGCTCTCTGCATTAAATATAATCTTCTTAATGAACCCCTCCAGTAAAGATTAATCATCACATGTAGTTTTTTCACCCTATTATTCCTAAGACCTTGTGAGAGGTCAGTGAGAAACATGGTTTAAGTAACAGGTGAACAGAGTTAGTGTATTCGATAACTTTAGAAAGAAGGAAAAATATAAATTAACAATTTTGGCTGATTGGAGAGCTCCTAGACATTGTGTAATGCTTCTAGCGGCGTTAGCTTGACAGGATCATAGCTATTTTTTGCTGACAATGGAGTGTTAATCTCTTATTTCCTTCAAGCAGTTTTCTGAATAATCTATCTTGGTTTTATAATTCCGTCTCTTTTTTGTTTTTTTGTGTTTTTTATGTATATTCTCTTTACAGCGCCACATCTCGGGAAGAACAAGTTAATCACTTACATAAACATGATGAGTTACATCATCAATTATCTTCTTTATATTATTCTCATTATTCTCATAGTTTCTCTTGATCTCATTTTTCGTGAATAATTTAATTTCAGTCTTCTGAAACATCTAGCTTCTCCTTGTTTCTCTTCTCTTTCTTACTATCGGTTTCTTTTATAACTCTCTTCGTTCTTTCTTGACAATGTTCTTCTTCTCTGTTTACTTTCTTGCTTCTTCTTCTGGCTCTTCTTCTTCTTCTCTTTTCTTCTTCTTCTCTTCCTCTTCTATTCTTCTTCTTCCTCTTTTCTTGCTTTCAAAAAGGCTCGGTTGTCGCCTGGTAGTGGTCAAGGAACATCAAGGAAAATATATGAAGGTTCGATGCCAATATTACCTCTCTCACCATCGATTAAAGTTAGCACACCATCTTCAGTGGTACATGTGCGCTTATTTGCGATTTCTCTCTCGCTTACTTCTTAAACTGGATCTCCGAAGATCCTCTATAACATATTGTTTACAGTGCGCAAAATAGTATGCTCATTCTGTTTGTGCACTTGCTTCTACCTCAATGTTAGTAATAGAATATGTTCCCTTCTTTTTCGTGCCCTCCAAGAACCAAATACGATTAGTTCTATAAAAAGTGACGAAAACTAATTATTTTTAGTGAGGGATAAAATAGGAGTAGTATGTGTTATTTTTATCCTAATTCAAATTTTTATTTTTATATCTTTTAGCGTATTTTGTTAGAATTAATTATATATAAAATATTTTTATATAAGATTATTTTTACCGATATTTGAAATATCAATATCTATTAAAACACAATCGCTTGAGAAGATCAAAGACCAAAATTATACACGAGAATATTCTTTTGTAGAATAATCATGTTTTAAACAGAAAAATTAATATTTTTGTTATGACTTTTTATAATTAATAATTTTAGGTAATATTCGGTGTATATTATTCTGTAATATATATATATGATAATATTTGAGATTAACGGATTCATGTGACCATTTGGATTTATATATATAATTTTAATATTAATATATAATAGTATATATATATAATATATTAATTTTAATATATATTTATAATATTACCGTTCTACCACAGGAATACATATAATAAATTGATATATATAGGGCGTAGGAGTGTATATACGTACTAAGTATCACATCTCACTATATTGGAAATATACAGTATTAATTAAGTATTAGTACTCTAGTATAATGATACATAATGATATATATTATTTAGTATCTTAATAAAAATATAATATATAGAACTTATTAAATAGTATGAATATACATTAGTTTACCTACTATTTATTATATATCCTACTCCTAGTGAGAATAATCTATATCGCCTAATTACAGTAATCCACTATAATATTCATTTGATTAACTAAGCCCTATATCACTCATAATATATATAATATACTATTATATAACCAGTGACTATATATATAATCAATTGTGGCGGTATATATTCTATCTCTCCCTATTATGATCAGGAGCCAAAATATTATCAGAGATCCCTCCTTGCAACAGCCATTCTCATATCTCCTTCATGATCCTCTCATGGAATACTGTTGCTTCGTCTGTCTGTTGTCGCTCTGCTATTCGCACCGGATCGCTGTTTTTCTGTCTTTGCTCTTTTCCATACTCACACTTTTATAAAGTCTTATCCTTGATCTGCAGTGAACTACACAGTTTCTGTCAGCCTGAAAGCCTGAAAACACTTCCGCAGAAGCCTGACCGCCTATGAACCGCCTGAAAAGCCTGAAACTAGAAATTCCGTAAATATCCATTAAAGTCTCCTCGAAAGCCTTCGCTAGTCACATAGCTCCTGAAAGCCCTTGATCGACCTGTTGATGCTCGCAAATCACTCGATCATTATTCCTGAAGCCTTGGCTGAAGCTTTATCGCGCATTCTCGAATCGTATGCTTTATGATCGTTCTATGACTCACTCTCTTATCTAACTCCTATCGCAACTCCTCTCCTCCTCATCACTTACCTCTCATATATTGCTCAATATGCATTTCTCTCTGACTGGTCTTTCTCCTCACATCTATTAATCAAGCCAGGCTTTTGAAATTGATTCTTATTGTACTCTGTATGTGTTGATCTTAGTTCTCTCAGCTATTATAACATCTGATAATCGAACAGACACTAGTCGGATCTGGTCGCATTTTCTTTCTCCTTCCTCTTATTGACTCTTAATTATGACCCTCATTTTGTACATTTTACGGTTTTCTTTGATGTAACCAATTTCTTGGCTGCGTCCTGAACGTCTCTCTCTCTTGAGCTTCATATGAGTAGCGTTGAATCGCGAATCTCTCCTTGATTTTCTCTCTTACACATTTCTTCAGCTTTCTACCTTGCAAATTTGCATTCTTCTCTTCTTTTTCATTTCTAACTAGTAAACCTAAATACTTAATTCATTTCGGTACTGCATACTCGCAGTTCTCCAGTCTGTTTCAATATATGACATAGTGCAGCAGTGGCGCTTTACTCTCTCATCTTAAATCTGCTGATATTTCGTGCTCATCCTCTCAGAGTTCATGACTCTTCCTCAAATACCCTTTCTTCCTCCTCTTTACAATCTACTGATATCTATCTCTCGTTTATTCTTGTACTTCTCCATTACTTTCTAATTTTGTTTACACACTATCCAATCATTTCTCACGATTCGCATCAGTCAGCAGCACCTTCAATTTGTCTCTTTCGGTGTTCGTTTCTAATGATATTGACTCACAATAATCATTTGGTCATCATAACATTGTTAATTGCGTGAGTGCGATAGGATTGACTCATAGGTATACTCGAGTAATAATAATCTTGATATGCTCTATTTTTATATTTATCTTTATTTTACTATAAGGTCTAATATTTAAGAACAAATGATAAATTACGTGGTGTTTTTCTATCACTATTTTTATGCAGTCGTGAAAAAAACTTCGGGAATGACTTTTAAGGTGTAAATTAAAACAGCCGGTAAAGACACTTAATCTATCTTTGCTTGCAGTCATTCAAGTATTCGTAAGGATCTTATTACTAGCACTTTATTTATATAATGTACTTTTGCTGATTTCTTGTTTTTTAACGAAGATTCCTTCCTTTCTCGTGATAACCTTTTCGTTTGTGGAAGTACATAAGTTTGTAATTATCATATTTCATGTTTATACTATGTCTCTCTATGTACTGGATGATTTCTTTTTTTTAATCCCAGTAACCAGAAGTATGTATAGGTATTGATTTGAGGTGTCTCAGTTGAAATAGTCTTTCAGACTCCAGGTATCAGTGTAGTGGGAAATGGTTAGTGTTTCTCTATATGTTACCATTATAAGAATATGAAAATTTTATTTACAGAATTACAGATTTTGAGTTTTTTTATGATTATCATTCAAATTTTATGCTTGGCGCAGAAAGTAGAATAATTCTATACTTTTTAACATTGTATTATTGCGATCTTTAAAATATTTAATCTTTCTCTGATAAGTTACAATTAATTGAGATAAGCTTAATATTGTAGACAATCCTTACTATACTGATATCAAATCCACGGCGACGCTGGGATAAGCGAGTGATGGAGATTTTTATCCCCCTTTTTTCTATTAAACATATACCGTTTATGGGTGTGTGCAACCCAGGAAAAAATATATATATCTCTTCTCTCTCTCTCACTACAAGAGGTTGGAGGTGGATAGTTCTAAGCTGCTTAACTTTATGCACACCCGTTGTTGCGTTCCTTAAAAAATATCTGAACAGTTGTTCCCCTTAGATGTTTAAAAGTACCATCGTGATATACTTCTACCGAATTCCAAACAACTCAGTTGAGTCTTTTGGAGGTTGAGTAGCTGGGGATTAACATAATTTTCTCATAATGTAGATAACTACTCTAATCTTACAGCAATCTCTCTCCTAGTGTATTGTGACTGATAGCGTCATCTCTGCATGGTGTGTAGCTTCGCTCACCTTCGGGCTATTTATCTATTACGCTCTCTACTTACTCTATATGTGTAGCGTTACTTTGTCTTGAATCTCTTCACTCAGTAGTTGCAAAACATTCGCCTTTTGAGGAAAGAGGTGGGTAAGTCAAGAGCTACTCTCTGGTTCTTCGTTTTATTATTTTTTTTTCAACTTTGGTTTTGATCATTTCTCTTAACGTTCGGAAACTTTTCGATTTAACAATATAAAATATTTAGGTAAGGAAACAAACTAGCGCATTATCGGTTGGGTTAGCTTTGTCATTTTATTCCTTTTCTACAAAATGAATATATATAACAACCAGAACTATTTAAGAAATATATGGAAATTAAATGTCTTTTTTGTGTGTGTGTGGCTGTGTGTGTGTTGTGAGTTGTAATTTGTGTGGTACTTGACTGGACAGTTATTCTTGTTGACTTTATTTTCTTGATGGAGCGTTACTTACAGACCACAACAATTTGGAGCTCAGCCAAAACCTCGTAAGACCAATACTTTAGATTAGTTCTTATTGTGAAACTCTCTACTCATTATAATTTTTCATGTTTGTATGCTAATTATTTCATTCTTTACATATTTATTAACTTACTACAACTGTATATGATTGTCATTGGATTATTTTATTGGATACTTTTATATAATTTATATATTATTTAACTTCCAACTCTAATTTTTGTTTATTTAATGCTTTAACTCACAGTTTAAGAACGGTTATAAGTTCATCATTTTCCCTATTATTCGGAGTTGCAAGTAAACCTTTTATAATTTCGTTTTTTTTTCTCATAATTTTCTTTTTCTTAATCTTTTATCTTATTCTTATTTTTCTTAATTTTATTATCTTCCTCTTATTATATTTTCTTAATTTATTCTTATTGTCATATTTTACTAGTCTATTTTCTTGTTATTTATTTTTTTTTGATTATTTGATTTTCTTTTCTTATTTGCCTTGTTATTTTTATATAACTATATAATATCTAATATTTTATTTCATCTCTCAATACTATTTTTTTTATATAATTCATTTATGAATTTATCAATTATCTACATTATTATCTACTTTTTTTCTAATTAAATAAAGCTCGACCTCACGAAAGCCGATTATTATATTCCATTATTATTTATTATTATTATTATTATTTATCTTAATATTTGTTATTTATTTTTTATTATTATTGTATTATTATTATTAATTATTATTATTATATTATCATTAATTAAACTATATATTTAGTATATAGATATGCCATTATTTATTTTTTATTATTATTATTATTATTAATTCATTGTTTTTATTATTATTATTATATTTTATTATATCACATATTATTATATATCTTATTGCTATATGATTACTGTTATTATCTTAATATTATTATAATTATTTAAATATTATAGATTTTATATTCAACTTCTAATTTAATGTGATCTTTGCACGCCTTTTCCTATTTCCTAAAGGGTATCACCGCTTCATGATTGATTTTTAAGGCATATCATAGATAGAATAGAACAACGCTTTCTGCAACTTAATCTAATAATACTTCGCTTTCGGACCACTTCAAACAATCACAGAGACAGTTTATTCCCACTCTTCGGAAATAAGATACCTTAGGTAATAATGGTTAGGTAACTTGTAGGTAAGGTCAGATTTGCGAGTTAACTTCATATAAACACTAATACGTCACTAATTACAAAATTTTAATACTTAGAGCGAGTTGCAAATGTCAAGATAACATTCATTTCAGTCCGGTTACAAAGTTTATTGATACCATTGACTATCCTACGTAAACAAAAGATTAACAGAAATCTGAAACAATGTGGCCTTTGTTGTTGAGTATGTATATGTGATTGACGAATCTGTATGGGAGATCTTGTCAGTAGGGGTTTAAATGTATTTTGTTCCTAATGCTGGAGTAGGTGTGCTGGTGTAGAGCGAGACTGTCATAACACACATTCACGCGGTACTTTCACGCCGAGTCGACCTCTTTGTACTCGATGATGGGGCTCGACATGAGAGTCTAGAGCGTCGTTCATCTGCACTAGAAATGTACGTGCGAGAACACATGCAATAGTGTTGATTACATAGCGTTTTTTTCCTCGACAGTCTAGACTCAATTCACATATATTCACATCTTCCTGTTAATCAAACAGCATCTTACAGCTACTGTTTTTACCTGAACTTTCCCCACAATGTCTCAAAATATTCTTCATGGGTACGAACCCACTTATCATATAAAAAATTAAAATTTAGTGTAAAAAAAAACATAATATAAAAAACAAATGAAAAAGTCTTATGAGAAGCCTTTTCTTCTTCTATATCAAAAGTCTAGTACACACTTTATACAAGACTTGATTCTTATTCTATGTCCTATTAAATGTTTCACTTAATGCTACTACCCTTCTTTCGAGATAATTATACTAGCTATTAGCATTATTATTATAATCATAGTCATTATAATTAACATACTTTACTCAATCTGTTCTCTCTCTCATGGTGATACACATAACCCATTTTACACTATCTATATGACCCCGACCGTCCACATTCAAGAGTGTATTAACAATTTAGATAAATACATACACTTACCACAATTTACTAGGATCAATATTATTTCTTCATCACCTCGTGATGGATATTTGTTCTATGTATTCTGCTCTTGCTCACTCATCCCACTTAGTCTTAGTAGCTGCCTATTTTTTATCTCAATGAGGCGCCAGACCTGCTTACTCTGTGCTCCGTGGTAATATGCATAATTCCTTTGTTAGTTGCCGACACCTATGTTGGGCAGCGATGAATATGTGGCTGAATAACGTAGTCTCTTTTGAGGATATCGATACACTATATCCTTTATATACCTACCTCATGCAACACGCAATTTAGAATTCCCGGGGAAAAGGATATAATTCTGTTGTTTAGAGATTGCTCCAAGGGTCACCCTTTCTGGCTAAGTATTGCTGAAGAGGAAGTTGTTCTTTCAATAAGAAGGATTATGTTGGTTTGGAGACGTTAGCATAGGAGCTGAATCAGGTATATAAAAGCATAATTTAGTAAGGTTCATTTGTGAAAGCCGAAAATAGATAGGTTGGGTATATATATATATAGTATGAATATTAAGAAAACAGAACCCTTGAGTACACTATCTAGTATATATTCATTTTAATGGATAGTATATATATTTACTTTATCTATTGACTCTCGGTAGGCCGTCCACTTATGTATATCTGCTCTATTATATGATAATCGAATGCAAGAAAGAATAACAATATATAGAGAATGATATCACAGAGAGTAAGTTATTATAGATACTCTTAAGTATAGGAAGTTTTTGAAATTCTATTACACTTTTAGTCATGATATCGTTAATTACGATGAGACGCAACGACTCAGACATCGTTGAAAATTCAGCAGACGCTAGTGCTCTTACTACAGAAACCAGATAATATTAAAAGATAGATTATTAAAGGTCGATTCAGCTATAGTGAGCTTACTTTCGAAAAGCCACTCGTCTAGCATCAGAGATAAGACGTCATGTAAAATGATATATTTTTGCGCTTCCAATCTTCCCAAGAAGATTTTGACTTTAGTAAATAGATATGAAGTTCAAAGCCCATAGGGGCGATGGTTTGGTTGGGATTGTAGCATTGTCCTCATGTTTTTCGACACAGTATCTTCGAACGCGAGCAAGAGGATCTGGAACCACAGAGAAGGGTTCTTTGGATTTGCTTAATTTGAGTTAGAAGCTGAGATGTTGCTCTACCATAGTGCCGTATGCGTGAACTTCAGTGTTAAGTTTCTCGCAAGAGAGGCGAACCTAGAATCTTCAGGACAAAGTACAATTTAATTAGGCGTAAATGAGTTGAAGTGAGGACGTGAAGAAGTTATGTTTTTGCCGGTTTAGTGAATTGCCGAAATGACTTATATTTAATTGATTGGAATATAGTTGATAATTGTAATTTATAACTATTTGTGTTTTGAATTATATTATTTAATATTATATAGTAGTATATATTATAAATAATATATTTATATAGTATAATTAATTTTTTCATCCGACTTTAATATATATAATATATATATATATATATCTAATACATAATTATATATTATAGTATATTATATTTATATTTATAATTACTATATAATATAATATATTATATATATATTTTTATATACTACTATTATAGTATAAATATTATAGTAATATAATTATATATACCTATATACGAGTCTATGTGTTATATATCATACAGTATATAAATTATATACATATATCTATTAGGGTGGTCCTTAATTTTCAAGTTTGATTCTCTTTCACGTTCACCCTTCACCATTGTTTCTACCGATTTAAAAGATACCAATGAAAAACTTCAGGTCTTTGGTACTGCTATCCACGTCGCCTAAGGTGTCAATGTTGTCTTCTTGATGTAAATCCACACGTAAAGGCAACTTTATAAAATAATTGATATTATCATAATGGAAAATAAATAAATAATATAATAATTTACAAGAAGGTGTTAAAGCTACCAAACATGCCTATTTGGACATATACATCGCTAAAGTATTTACATACATCACTCACGGCTAGAGGGCGCGAGAAACTCAGTCCAAGATTTATCAACCGAAGTTCATCTACTTCAGTTATTTTTATCACGGCTATCCCACTCACATAGGAACGCAGTTGCTAAGTGTTGCTTTAAATGATAAATTTTCCTCTAATTTCATACCAGATTTGAAACTGAGCATCAAAATATTAGTAACCAAAAGTATTCCAAACCCATTTAGCTATTGGTAATATGGCTTGGAGCAATAAAGAGAACGCAAAAGGCAAAGTAAATACTGTTATTGAGAACTTCAGCGCATTGCTATCTTAACTGGTAGGAGGCATTCGCTACTAACACTTCCTGGAATACCAGATCCAATTGCTCACACGATGATATACATTCCAGTGACACCAAGTTCAGACATAATCACGCAGTTTTAGAGAAGACCCCTGAGAGATCATACGCCTCAATCTCCTATAGTGTGCTCGACGCACATTAGACCTGTTTTTTAGATTGACATCAATATATTGTTTGCGATCAAGTTCATAATTTGTGTGTTACGGGCTTTTGTAATCTCAGAGGCTCTCTGTGAGACTAATCTGTGCAACACTAGAGAATAATTTCGGAGAGAGTATCAGAGAGACTTGTTCTCAGAGGTTAATACAAGAATCATGAATTATAACTTCGCTAGAATAATCACATATAGCGATCAAATTTGAATATATAAATTGGAATAAACGTCTATTCTGAATAAACCGAAGAATCGATAGTGTCCTTATACTACTCATAACTCATCCGAACCATGTACGATGTTAATGATATATTCAATGCTGTTCCAGCGTCCTTTGAATCTTCATATAATTTGAAGTGCGCTGTAGAATCTAGTTGAATTTTCTCAGAGATAAAATGCTCTAATCCAGTTGCAAGAGAACGTGTGCCAACTGTTATTGTGTGAGTCTCTGCCGACAAGAAGGCTTATAACCGTCACTACAATGACTGATTCTATATCATTAAGTGTACATCCTTGCATGGACAGCACGAAACCGTGCAAAAGTCTCTGTCGGCAAGTTTTAAGAAATACCATTATATATTTTTAGTTCATCATATGAAAAACTAAAGCTAATAAACGCTTGCAGTTATATATATATGTGCTGTACAGATATCTCGATTTGGGATTGAAACTCTCTTCTCGCAATATCTTGTGGAAGAAAAAAGTTGACAGGACCTCGCAGCAACGAATTGTCGACAGAATTTGGTACTGGGTGAAATTTATTCTTCTTCAGAATACTCCCGACAATTGCAATTCTGAAGATAGGTCGTAAATTTTCCCTTGTATGTATGTGTTATTGCACCGCAAACGAAGGTTCTCTAGGATAAACGATCGATAATGGTCTTATTTTCTTAGTTGACGTCCATTGCGTCATTATATGGACGGGAAGATTAAAGGGTGCTTCGCTCGATACTTTGCAATAGAAAACTGTAGACTTCTCTCCTCAATAAGACCTTCTAATTATTAGGTTGACCATGCAGAGGTTACGTTCCCATATTTGTATGACTCGGTCTATGTGAAAGGCTACGCATTTTGACAGCATACGTCTATGTACTTTACTACCGTTTCCGATACAGCAGAGCTATACTCAGATTCATAAACTCGACTTTCATGAAAGCCAATTGGAGTACTCTCTTGATTTCTAAATTTTATTACTATTTTATTCTAATCAGATGTAGATCTGAATCAGATTATCGACACCGACAGAGAGAAGAAACATATCTTTTCTCTAATGCTAAATGCATACTTGCAATTCGCACGAACAATTGATTTGAGTGATTCATATAAGAGCTTTTCTACTAGTTGTATCTATAATTTGTTTGGGAGACGATCATGAAGCAGAAGAATTTAAAAGTTACATTCACTTGATGACTTTCCCACTATGCCAGCTCACTAAACGCTCACGCTATTATTGCAGCAAGAAAGTATATTCTATTGATTACCGAATTTTCTAATTAAGTTCTCTGATAGACATCGTCTCAGTCAAGTTACGAATTTCAATGCAGAGATAATTGTATATTTATATTGTGTTAAAAACTCTTGGCTTTACTTGTAATCATTACTGCTCTTATAGTAGACTTAACAAAATATTCCTATTTGATGATGGCTATAATTTGCTGCTAGTAAAATTGGCATAAAATATTTCTACACATTCTTACACTATTTTCCGTGGTCATTAATATGGTACCTTATGAAGACAAATCTAGTGGCTCTTTCTGTCTATGTGTTTCAATCTTTATCGACATATTGAGCGAGCAGAAGTAAAGCCACGTTAGTGGAGGCATATTTCTAAAAAGAAAAAATTGAATCAAAACAATTGTAGATTTGTAAACGTGCAACTTTAAATGTAATTAAAAGTACATGTTATATAAGATGATATCAGTGTTAAACGGTATTATTATTTGTTGATTAGCTGTACAGGTTTACATTTCAATGAAACTTATTATTTTCTCAGATCTCATTGGAACGCGGTGCGTGATACTGGAATTTATCTCTCCCAATACTGTGTCTTGTAATTCATGAGACAGGTGTAAATCAGTCTGTCTATGAGAGGACAGCAAGAATATTGTAGAAAAGCTACGATGCAAATAAAGGAAAAACAATGCTTTTTAATCTCAGTTGCATCTATATATATGACTATCGACCTCCTCCGTCGCAGCTGCTCTACAACAAAGCTTCATCTAAGCTCTTGCTCAACCTTAATTAATAATCATTAGGTAATAGTTTTTATTTTAATGATTTAACTACCTTCCTTTAGATTAGTACTTACTATTACTTGTTCTAAACTAAATTTATTAAGATTAATAATGACGAATTTATATTATCGTGCTCTTTATCTACTAAAAGTTAAGAATTGGATAGGTGGCTATGTTGTTTTTAAATTTTACCCCCCCCCTAGCGGGCAGAAATGTTGCGTTATATTAAAATTTTGAGCATAATTTTTTACAAGTTTAATCATTCGCGTTAAGCATAACTGTTTAATCATTGGAGGTAGTTATATCTTGAGAAAATGGGAAGAATAGTAAAATATTTTCTATATGTCTCTCGGACAACACATCTAAATTGAATAGTAATAGTAGCTAAATAAACTGATTTTGGAAAGATAATAATTATACGTAAAGTAAATAGTATTACTCATATATATATATAAATATTCTTATTCTTTATATATCTTATCATACGTTCTAAAAATATTGAAAATGAATATAGTATTTAATATATTAAATTATTACTTACTTAGTATAACTCATTTTGAAATCTAAACTTTTCATGTTTTATATTTTATGAAATTTTTTATAAATAATTGTAGTACTGTTTGTGTGATTATCATTTTTTTATTTTATTCGATAAATCTTTTGAATGCCCTACTAATCTTATAACTATATATATTTATACTAATATATATATATTATATATATATATATTACTATATTTATTATTAATTTCTATTATATTCTTATTAATAATTACATGATTTCATCATATATTTATTACTATTTTATAATATATATATATAATATAGTTCTTTATATTATATACTAATATATAATATATTATATTATACTTTCAATAATATAATATTATATATTATATATTAAATACTATATATATATAATATATAATATATATTTATTAATATACTAATTATATATTATTTATATTATTAAATATATTATATTATATAAACGTTATTATATATTATATACATTAATATTATATAATTTATATATATATACTATATTAATTAATTATATAATATATAATACTAGATAACTATATTATATAGCACTATATATATATATATATATTAATATATATATAGTTATATTAATTATATATTAATATTATTATATATAATAATATATATATATTATCTATTACTAATATATAATATATTATTATAAATTATTATATATTATACTATTTTATATTATATATATATATATATATATATGAAGAGCATTTTAATTACTTAAGTAAACTATAGATAATTGATTTCATAGTATTTTACTCTCGATAAGCTTAGTTTATGACAGTTTAATTATAGCTATATATTTTAGACTTGATTTTTAATTTATACAATTAATATATACAATAAGATAATAATAAAATATTATTATAATACTATAGTAGGAAAAAAAATGTAGAAAATATTATATATTATTATATTTTAATTTCCTCCACCCTATTAATTTATACATCTAACGTCGCCCGTGTATAATCTATATAGTGTGTGTACTTATTATATTTATAGTATATATATATATTGATATAATATTATTATTTTAATATATTTACTATTAATATTATATATATATATATATTATATATATTATATATATTATATATAACTATATACTAATATTAATAATATAAAAATATTAATATTATTATTATATATACTATCACTATAACTTTTCTTTATATTGCTCGAATACCCTGAACACTTAAGACTTTGTCCCTTTACGATTTAATTTCACTAGTCACAAACTTAATTATAACTTATATATATGTATATGTAGGTCCAAACTATAAGACACGCTTACCCGCATGACTATCTTGAAACTAGATGAGGTACAGAAACCTGAATAACGATACTATGTATTCACGTTTATTGACACTTTGTACTGGAAATATGCAACATTATACTAAAATTTGTTTACTTTCTTCTCTTGTCTTAATTTTTATCATACCTCTGTCCTCTCTCAAATACCACATTTATTCGCTATAGGTATAAGATAAAATCAATACTATATTAGCAATTCGTAAGTGCATTGCCTCTCATAAAGATGTTACTACAAGCCCGATCACTTGACATTGAGGCCATCAGCGGGGAGACTTTTCCCATACCCTCCGACTACTCGTATAGGGATGCCGATGAACTCCCCCGGACACCCTAATTGTATACAATGATCGTGTGTTTTCGGACAGAACCCCGGAGGGGTGGATACCCTAAGTCTTCCTCCCCGCTCCGATACTCTCTTTTCAGAGCCGAGAGACCCCGTAACTATTGCATCTTGCGTTCACCCATGGAAGGACCATATTACTCACTCTTTAGGTTAAAGATAGAATCTATATATCATAACATATTTCACCACTCCGAGTTTATATCATCTCTCGTTATTAGTTTCTTGTACCTATCGTAGTATTGGAGATATAAAAAAATTAAAAAAAAAGAGTGTAAAATTTTTTTTTTGCAGGCACTCTCTTTCCACAAATTTGTGTTCCATGCGTCCGTCTCTCCATGTCGTTCTTTCTTCTCTCTCTCTCTGCTCCTCGCTTCATACTTCATTGCTCTCACCATATCTCTCCATTGCTCTCTCTCTCTCTCTCGCCTCTCTCTCTCTGATACTTTCCTTTTGCCTCTCTTCTCTCTCTCTCTTACTTATCTCTCTCTCTCTTTCTACTTCTCTCTCTTCTCTCTCTTCTTCTCCTGCTCCTAACCATCTTCTTCCCATATCTCTTCTTCTCTCTTCTTACTCTCTTTTCGCTCTCTCCTTCTATTATACCTATACTATTCATCCTCTCTCTTCTCTTTCTCTCTTATATAATATTATATATTATAATTAATAATATTAATACTATTAATTTTTTATTTATAAATATATTTAATTAATTATATATATATATTGTATATGATATAATATATATATATATATATTAATTATATATATTAGTAATTATATAGATATTATTATATGTTATTTATATATTATATTATATATTATAAATTATATTAGTTATTTTAAGTATATATATAATTATATATTAGATTATTCTATTATATAATATATTTGGTAATATGTGTTGATATTTATTATTATTATTAATTTATTTATTATATAGATATATTATATTAACAGGACATAAGCATAATTCATAATATTAAATTTTAACATATAAAAGTGGAAAATAATTAATTATATAGATTTTGAATCATTAAGACTTTGTAATGAATACAAATTACCTAATCTGCTTTATTCTGCTATATAATTATCATTTTTTGGATCTTTTGAGTAACATACCCAATGTCTAAGTAGAATGTATTTATTTAAATCTATATAATCAATTACTATATTTATTTAATTAATATTAGTTATATAAATATCTGTGTGTAAATAACAATAAA